>CAEGAD010028619.1:0-28220 GCA_903067055.1 Poeciliopsis paucimaculata
CGGCAAAAAAACCTGGTGTTTTTTCGTTGGTACTCCCACACAACATCACACCCAAATATTTATAAATATATTTTTTTTTTTTTTTTTTTTTTTTTTTTTTTTTTTTTGCTTTTTTTAATTTATTTTTCTTTTATCTCTCGTAATTTTTTTTTTTTTTTTTTTGAGGGATTCCTGGGTTTTTTCATTTCAATTGCCGGGATTTTGCATTCAGCACCACGGGCAGCAGCGCTTTTGCCTGGGCCATATGCGCTCCTCTGTTTTTTGAGCTGAACAGCGCAGTGGATACATGAGTTTGCAATAATGGCAAAGATTTTCAGAAGCTTTGCGTGTGTGCAGGAGTGTGTGTGTGTGTGGGGGGGGGGAGAAAAAAAATAAAGGCAGATAGAGGGACAATAACACAAGTGTCTGGCAGACACATCGTTTTTTCTTTTTTTTCTGTCCCCATGAGAGGAATGCAATTTTTTTTAGATGAAATTGATACATTTCACCATTCTCACAATCACAACTGCTATTAGTTTTCTTTTTGCCTCACAGCTGCCCCACAGCTGTTCTTTTCTAAGTGTCAGAATAGCCCTTTGCTCTTTTTACGTCTCAAATTGTTCCTATTATCTTAAAAAGAGTTGGTTCGACTAACAAAATGTAATGTATCAGGTTTTATTAAATTTGGACCGGGAAAAAAAAAAAAAAAAAAAAGTAAAACATTTTGTAGTGTGTCCTCTTGCATATCATAGTCATATCATAACTGGAAGTAAAACACAAGAGGCAAACTAATGGGTCCCCTAATCTTTTGAAAATACATTACAATACAAAATGCAACACTTGTTCATTCAGTAGTAATGAATTAATTTTTCTGTTGCATAAACCAGTGATTTTTGCATGCAAGGCTAAAACATGCTTTTTTATCAGCTTTGAATTAGTAACAGAGAAATGTGCAGACTGAGCTTAGCACAAAAGACAATTCTGTTGTACTATTTTGTTCCATGGTTTAAACTTTGGTTGCTCGTGGATTGGAGATTTTTGTTATGCATTAAATAAAGCAAGGGACAGAGTCTCCTCGGCGGTACTCTTTCTTATCCGCTGTTGCCTTCGTTTATTCATAGCGATAAGCATCTCTGCTGTGATTTATTGCGACCTTACCAGCACATCTGCTGTATAATAAATGGCATTTCAGGCTACATAGTGAAGTGTAGTGTCTGACTGGAGAGAGCCGTTTGTGCTCTCTGGTATCATATTATCTATTTAAGAGTATAGGGCTTTATATTTTGTTTTTAAAAAGACAGCAATATTGCCGAGTCTAAAGTGGTGTCCAGTGTCTTTCTATTATTCATAGGTATTCATTTCAAAGCTACCGTCCATTCTACTGAAACTAATGCACTCTTTCCGGTATCTTCCTTTTCCTTTTCTGTCTCTGTCATCTCCAACTTCTCTTGGTTTCTGTGTGCATATGTACATGTGTGTGCGTGTGCATGTAAAGTGTGTGTGTGTGAGAGAGCATTAACCATAAGCCTTCCCTTTTTTGCGATCTCATCTACCCTGGAATTCTCTGTTGCAGTGCTGTGAAGTGGCTCTGTCCCTGGAGCTGAAACTTCATCGCCGTGGTGTCAGCGAGGATGCTGTGGGTTACCTTGCTGAGCACCATAGCCTTAGGATGGACCACACCAATCCCACTGCTGGAGGACTCGGAGGAGATCGACGAGCCCTGCTTTGAACCGTGCGACTGCGAGGTCAAGGAAGGCATCTTCCATGTCCATTGTGACAGTAAAGGATTTACAAATGTCAGCCAGATCTCTCAAATTTGGAGCCGACCCTTCAAGCTCAACCTGCAGAGGAACTTAATGAGGAAGCTCTACTTCAACAGCTTCCTCCATCTTAACAATGCTATATCCATCAATCTGGGTAATAACGCCTTGCAAGATATACATGCTGGGGCGTTCAATGGCTTGGGAATACTTAAACGACTGTTTCTCCATGAAAACAAACTAGAAGTTTTCCGAAACGACACATTTCTGGGGTTGGAGAGTCTAGAATATCTCCAAGCAGATTACAATGTTATTAAAAGGATTGAAAGCGGTGCATTCAGGCACCTTCACAAATTAAGAGTACTTATATTAAATGATAATCTCATACCCATGCTGCCGAATTACCTTTTTCGGTCTGTGTCCCTAACACATTTGGACTTGAGAGGTAACAGACTAAAGACATTGCAGTATAAAGGCACACTGGAGTATGTTGGGCGGAGCTTGATGGAAATCCAGCTTGAGGAAAACCCTTGGAACTGTGTGTGTGAGATTGTCCAGTTAAAAACGTGGCTAGAGAGAATCCCTTACACAGCTTTGGTGGGAGAGATCACATGTGAGACCCCATTCCACCTACATGGAAAAGACCTGCGGGAAATTAAACGCAGTGAGCTCTGTCCTCTTCTCACCAATGCAGAGATTGAGGCCAAGCTGGGAATTCCTCGGGTGCCATTCAGCAATGAGAACACTTGGCCTACTAAACCTTCCTCCATGCTCTCGCCCTTTCACAACACAGCCTCTTCTGTGGAGTACAAGGACAGACCTGCGAAGCCTACCAAGAAGCCTACCAGACGGCCCACAAAGAATCCACCAACTCCTCGTAGCATTTACCCAGGCCTCAACCAGCCCCCTATTGCTGGCTACCAAACAAGACCACCCATTCCAATAATCTGTCCAGCTAATTGTATTTGTAACCTTCACATCAATGACCTTGGGTTAACAGTAAACTGTAAAGACAAAGGCTTTCACAACATTTCAGAGCTTCTGCCTCGACCCCTTAATGCCAAGAAATTGTATCTTAGTGGGAACCTGATACAGAAGATTTATCGTTCAGATTTCTGGAACTTCTCAAGTTTGGATTTACTACATTTAGGGAACAACCAGATATCCTATGTCCAGGAGGGTGCGTTTATCAACTTGCCAAACTTAAAAAGTTTATATTTGAATGGTAATGACATTGAGCGGCTCTCTCCTGGTATGTTTCGTGGACTTCAGATGTTGAGCTATCTTTACTTTGAATACAATGTCATCCGTGAGATCCAGTCTCATTCTTTCTCCCTAATGCCCAATCTGCAATTGGTTTTCCTCAATAATAACCTGTTGAGGTCATTACCCAATGATGCCTTTGCTGGCACCAACCTTGCGCGTCTTAATCTTCGCAGAAATCACTTTGTTTCCCTGCCAGTTCATGGTGTCCTGGAGCATCTGACTTCCATCGTCCAGATCGATCTCCATCAGAATCCCTGGGATTGCTCATGTGATCTTATCCCTCTCAAACAATGGCTGGAAAAGCTATCCTCTGTCATTGTGGTGGGGGAAGTCACCTGCAACACACCAGAGTATGCTTTTGGAAAGGACCTGCGTTCGCTTGAGGTTGAGGTCATCTGTCCTGAGCTGAAGTATTCTTCAGGTCCCTCTCCAGCTCTGCCTGGTGGGGATGACCTCACCACAGGGAGGTCTGAAATAGGGGAATCAAGTAGGAGAGGGGCTGTTCCACTGTCAGTTCTCATCCTCAGTCTGCTCATCCTCTTCATTTCAGCGGTGTTTGTTACTGCTGGGCTCTTTGCCTTTGTCCTCCGTCGCAGAAAGAAGCTACCTTTCCGGAAACGTTCTGAGGTGGACTTGACTGGGATCCAGATGCAATGCAGGATTTTTGAGGATCCGCCAAGGCAAAGCTGTGCTGGCAACCCTGGCACGCCGGAGAAACCAACACCCAGTTTGCACACACATTCGCACGCTACTCACACACATGGACACGGCCACGTTTATGATTACATCCCACACCCTGTGACTCAAATGTGTAACAACCCTATCTATAAACCAAGAGAAGGAGAGATTGCTGAGGAGGAGATGGCACAGTTTGCAGAAAAGAAAGACAATGGCAGCAGTAGCAACAGTAACTATAGAACCTTGTTGGAGAAAGAGAGAGAGTGGACCTTGGCGGTCTCCAACTCTCAGCTAAACACTATTGTTACGGTCAACCACACCACAGCGGACATTTCAGGATTTCATGAGAATGGAGGGCTCTGCCCCACAGTGATTGACAGTCAGAGGCCCACGCCAACAGTGGGCTTTGTAGACTGTTTGTATGGGACAGTCCCCAAATTAAAGGACATGCATGTTGCACATGCACATCCACCAGGCATGCAGTACCCAGATTTACAGCAGGACGCACGGCTGAAGGAGACGTTGCTTTTCACAGCTGGGAAAGGCTGCTACCCTGATCCCTCCCAAAGTGATTACCTCGAGTTAAGGGCCAAACTTCAAACCAAGCCAGATTACCTCGAAGTCTTGGAAAAATCCTACCGTTTTTAATAACTTTGTAGCCCGGTAGAAAAGAACAACAAAAAAACCAACCTGATTTTGTCATTTTCACTATGCCACCTTACAGACAAAATTATTTAGACCAATCTTAAAGCAAAATTTGATAAAACAGCATGAATTAAAATAAATATGTCTAATTATACAGTCACAATGCCCCCACTCCCACTTAAAATCACCTTCGAGGAGAGATCATTCTCAGATGTTTCAATTAAGTGCCTTTTTTTCAGAGTAGCCAGCAACGTCAACCGTTATTTTTATAATATATAAATATCTCTATATGCCCTGAAGAAAGCAAAGGAGAAAAAAAATGGGGCTCTGGAAAATAAAACATATGAACCATGTTACATCTATCACTAAAATCCATTTGTACGGAGCTAACATGATGTGCTACTAGTTACCATGAGGACAAACGGGAGCTGGACGTCTCCCTTACTATTTTTTTCCTTTTTTTTCCCTCTCTCTTATTACTCAACTAGGATGTACAAACACCTGGAATCTGTGCACATTTTTTTCTTTGTAGGACATTATCAAAAGAGTTAAAAAAAAAAAAAAACTTATATTCAAACTGAACTGCAGTTTGCTGCATGTACTCGCTTCAGTGCAGGAAGTGAGAGGATTTACTCAGAACTATCACGTCACTGTATGAACAGAGATACCGCAACACATCTATGGTTCAGTGTTCTATTTAATTTTTTATATCTTATTAATATGGTTATTACTATAAATGAAGACTTATGTCTATATCAGGGTGCTTCTTGTAAAGAAAAGGAAGCGCCAATACAGGGATGGTGAAACATTTGTGAATATTATTATGAGACCATACTGAAGGGTTTTCTGAATATTTCCACACTCTTTGTTATGGCCCCACTCCCTCTTCCCTTCTCATTGCTTCTGGAGTTCCCATTGCAATCCACTAACAGCTTTGTAGTAAGCACTTTTAATGTTTTCTCTTTCACAAAGATTTGAAGAAAAAATGTGCATATATTTATTCTGTAATTTCAGTGAAGAATTTTATTGTAAAGATAATGTTAAATCAATGTATAGTGAATATGCGTCTGGTATAGCCTTCTTAATAAAATCAAACTCTTTAATCTAATTGATGAAGGTGTCAATACCAATTCCAGTGGAACATGTGTGCAGTGGAATAACAGGGTGTGTATCTGGTGTAGGATGTGGTCAGCCATTAGCTGTTGTTAGACTCAAAAAGCATGCTAGATCAAGAAGCAGTGCAAGGTATGATAATACAAACTTGTTAGTATTCATATAATGGGATTTTCAACCACTGTATCTAAACTACATGGAAAGCATAAATACAGGGTTCTTATTTCTTCTTCTTTTTTAACAGAGGGACTCATTTTCATATTTTTAATGCTACGTTTGACTTTATTCTGTCCAGTACATTGCAGGGTTTAGCCACATTTAATCTAAAACCCAAACACGACCCAGAAAAAGTAGAGTAAATGCTGCTGCCTCTTGAAGAAGATATCTTAAAATGTAAAAAGCAAATCAGTGAGGAATACCACAGCTGTCGCTTTCTGAACATGTATCATTGATGTATGCAAGTAAAAGGGTGAGTGATATCATAATTGAAAAATACTTTTGTAATTTATACATTTCATTATTTGGCTCTCTCATCAAGTTGGCTATGTGCTTTCACTCCACTGGAGGGCGATAAATGTTCTGCCATTGCAGAAATGTTGTCATTATATAAGCTAGATTGGGTTTGGCTGACAGATACACACACACACACATGCACGCCCACGCCCTCACACACACACACGCATGCATATCCACACATGTACACATGTGACTACATCATGAAGATATTATCTTATGAGCTTATTAAATCTACACTATGAATTGAATATGTAATTTACTTTCAGCAATCATGATTTTATGGGATTTTTAATTGTATACCACAAGCTCCTTTCTTAGCCTCCTCCATTCTACAAACAATGAAAAGGGAATTTTAAACAAAGGCTGAGGGTTGTGTCAACTATAAATGCATTTGCTATAGCAGTCAATGTTTTCAACCAATAGACTCTTTTTTTGTTTCTTATAGTAACATTTTTGGGCGAGAGATGTGAAGTAGTCCTGTCAAACTACTTCACACTGTACTAAGACGTTTAGTACAGATTTTTAGATGTTTAAAATTTAAGACGTTTAAACATCCATGTTAAAATGCTGGTGTTTGTTTGGTGATGAAACCACTGAGACCAATACAAATTGTTTGAGAATTTTTTTCCATCCTTAATGTGACTTCTAACCTATACAATTTGGCATTATTACAGATCTCTGTGTATTTTAGGGAGAATGGATATCCATAGCATATGTTTATTTGGAAACATTTGGTCGATCATTGCAATGCTCTAGACTTGTTCGACTGTGAAGGTATCTCTTCTGTTCTGCCTATTGTAACCACCCCATAGATGGTAAATGAGGTCTAAGGTGTTGGTAGACAATTTTGTGAAAAAAAGTTATTTGTTTCTGGAGAAGTCTTTATTTTGTGGATTTTGAAATGCACTGTGAGTTGGTGTGCTAACTCACACCAACTAGTTTTCAACTACCAATGGTGTGTTAACTCACACCAACTAGTTTTCAACTACCAATGAAAACATTGGTAGTTGGAGATGTTCATGGTATCCTCCACATTGATTAAGTCCCCATATCCGGCTTCAGTATGATGTGGACACCACCGTGCTTCAGCTTATGTATCATGTTCTTTTGGTGATGTGTAATGTTGTTTTAGCCCCAAACAAACATTTTGGGATTATGATTCTAAAGCTCAACACTGGTTTGATAAGATCGTAATACATTTTCCCATGTATTTTTAACAAATTAGGCTAGAAGGCTTTTCTTTACATGAAGATGCTTAATTTTTTTTCTATCTTACCATTGCACCCCAGGCCCAGATAAATGAAGATTACTATCAGTACTTGTCAGAAGTTAATGCAACTCCTTTTGGCAGCCTCCCTGACCAGTTTTCATTGTAATATCATCACCTTTGAAGGAAAATCTTGTTCTTGATAATGACAATGTTGGGAGATATTTTCTACATCTGACGTGTAGCACATATAATGCCTTATGAAGTATTTTGTGCACGTCCCCTAATTGGCACCTTTTGACAAAGAGATCCCTCTGATGCCTTTGAAACTCTGCAGATTATTGTGCTTGCTCTGAGATGGAGCACAGAAAATGTCGGAAAAAGCTTACTAGGATGACTGAATTTATGTCATGGTTATAAGAGGCACTCTAAACGGTGACAGGTGTGTACTGATACCTATTTAAGATGAGACTGTACAGGGTGGCCAGCCAGATCCCCACATGTGAGAGGTTGCCCACACTTTCATTTGAGTTGCATGTGAAATAGGTTACATGCAAGCTTTAAAATGTTCTCAAACGATTGATCTGGGTCTCAGTTGTTTTGGATCACAAAAACATAACAGGTATTTTACACTAAGGTATACAGACACCTTCACTGTGTGTAAATTGGGAGACTGATTCAGATTTTGTTTAATCCCTTTGCTTTGATTTCAATGAATTAAGTAAGTGATGCTTAGCTGGATTATAGTGTTATATTGCCTAATATATGTCAACATAACACAAACTAAAATGTAGCAAACTAAATTTTATTTTCTAAAACATGTTGAGGTATTGTTGATGAGTCATCTCCGGTATCGGTTATCAGTGATTCAGTCTACAAGCTTGCATTAAATTGAGCATTTTATCTCATGTTGCCTTCATTGTTCATTTATTTTTGGCAAGTGTTGCTGATGAGACAAACAAATGACACATTCATATAAATTCTTCAGAAGTGTGGCTGTATAATGTCAAGCCTCCTTTGTCTTCATTGCTTTTAGAGGATATTCCAGTGCTGAAATGTGATAATCTGCCCCACCTAATTTATCTTCTTTTTCTGCACTTAAACACATTTGCACACAGAAAACACACAAAACCTTAGTTCCCACGAATACATGGTCAGATTATACCATAAACAGTTTTAGTGTGCACTCAGTTTGATTAAAAGCATGATGTACTACTCTGTTAACCTAAACCCTTACAACCTCCAACCCTCTCTAAAATTAAACAGATAAATAAAAACATTGCAATCGTTAATGATTTGATTACCTTTTTACTTTACCCATTGTTCAATCAATGTATGATTTCACAGTTGAGCATGGCGCTTTCCTCCAGGACTTTTTCATGTGTTATTCTGCTTGAACATCTGTTGGCCACTTGGCTGTGAAGGTTGCTAATATTTCTTTGAGAATAAGATAATTCTATGATATAAATCCATGAGTAAGAACACTTCCCGTCATGTCCTGAGGTTTCAAAAAATAAGCTCATTGTGAAACTGGTAATTTTACTCTGGACCATGAGTCCAAAGTGTACAGATGTGGTGGAATTCAAGTTATTTTTCTCTTGATAAATTTGTGGTTAATTTCTTGAGATTCTATTTGACCCGACATTTTCCTATAGCAGTTTCTTAAGCAAAAGCATACATACAATTTTCCATGTGGATGTTATTCAAGTGAAAGCATTTATGGAATACATGTTACATGCTTTATATCCTATGAGGATATTTCAGCTTTATAATTACAATGCCTATACAAGCTGAAATAGTTATTTAACTGTGGATGCTCTCTTTACTTGCCGTCATTTTTTCATAGAATTATTTTGTAGTGGGTTTTTATGTCAGCAATGCACGCTTATTAACACAGCTGTCTTGATGTTTATTTCTATATCTGCCGTGTGGCATGACATTGCCATGATACTGCTGCTGTTAGTTCTTCAGGAGATATGAGATACCATAATCCTATTAGAAGAGCGTCAGCAGGCTCCTGCGACAACCCTTAAATCAGGACAGCCTCTAATTGTCTGTAACTGCTGGGTAATATTTGGAGTAAAATTAATAATGGGGCAATCTAAAAGCGGGATCTTTTTTCAAACTTGGTGTGGTGTGATGTTTTCTCCTTCTCTCTACTTACCTTTCTTACTTACTCTCCTTTTTTTTACTTACCTTATGATGTGTTGTGGCCTCTGGTTGTTTGGGGAGTATTTGTCTGCACTGCACATTGGAGGAAACGTGCTGTCAGTCTGGATCTGTATGCATTTAACTGCATGTCACTGACTGTATGACGTTATCATCTGCTGCATAGATTGTTTGCTGATTTGTTTTGTGCTTATTTGAGTGAACATTGGTTTAGACTTTGATTTGGAATTGCAGCCCATTTTGAATGGGGAGGAATAACAAGAGGGATTCTGTTTTCTAAAAGCAGCACTGATAATTTGGGCAAGCAAAGACCAACAGCTTAGGAAGGTGTGACAGAACGTTGAGTCAACAGAAGGAGGTTCTGAAAACAGTGCCTTATAAAGAAAATGAACATATGTTTAGTCATCTAAAAATGTGAGTGTAATGAAAAGACAAAAGAGACAAAGAGACAATTGGTAGCATTTTGTGTGTGTGGTGTACATTTCCTTTATTGTAGTGAAATGCAACATTATCTTTAGTTTGGTTAAAAAAAAGTCAAGCTGCCTTTGACCACAGTGCTGAGGTTCAGTGTGATGCAAATGCTACATATAAAAAGGTAGAGTAGTGTGCCGTAATAGGTATTGGGTGATCTAGAGAATCTTTCTTTGTATTTTTATCTTCCAGCTAATATGCTTATGCTGATGGGTTATGTAGTTCTGTTGCTTGTTATGTAGCTCCCTCAGCTCCATCAGATTTGATCAGTTATCCTGTCCCCGGTAGAGAAAACAATATCATTGCTGTATGATGCTGCCATTGCCATCTTTTACAGGAAATAGGGTGTCCTGAATGATGTGCAATGTTAGTTATCTGCCACATTGTGTGTTACAAAGATCTTAGTACCATTCTGGTATAACCTGATGAGAGCACCTTCTTCCACAATATTTGTGTCCTCTACAAATGCAGCTTTTTATGGCTTTTGTTCAACAATGGTTTTCCTCTCGCAAGAAGATCATATTTGTTTTTATTTACTTTTTGCATGATAGTTTTCCAAAGTTATGGGTCCCTGCAACTCCTTCCGAGTTACTTTAGGACTCTGTGTTGCCTATATTCATAATGTTCTTGTTACCAGGATGAGAGCTGCCCTTTACTTCTACTTGATTCATGACTGAACTGTCCTCTTCGAAATGTGCAACGCATGGGAAAACATAACCTGAAACTCCTTTAAACTTCTTATTAGCTCCTTTCTTGACCTGCCTGCTGTCTTCTTTTGTCTTCAAGATGCTGTTTCTTTTACAAACCTCTGAGCTTTCACAGTAAAGCTTTATCTTGAAGATGACTAAATCAAACACAAATGAATTGGATTTACTAATTAGGCAACTTCTAAAGGCAAGTGGTTGCAACGGAATGTATTTCAAGGCATTGTAGCATTGAAGATATGCAGAACGTTTCAGATTTTTATTTGTAAAAACCATAAATAATAATAAAAAATTGTAATTTCTTTTCCATTTCACAGTTATGTACTATTTGTGCTGAATTTTTTTATTTATCATCACGTGAATTCCATTGATATACCCAGATGTTTTCTAGAAGTAACGTGACAAAGTGTCAAAAAGTTCAGTTCAAGTTCAAAGTGGAAACAGGGTTATTTCAGTTCATTTAATGAAGGACAGGGCATGTTAAAACAATCCAACCATTGTTCTGTACAATGGTTGTACAAAACCAACCACTGTTTTGTACAACAGAGGCTGTGAATATGTTTGCAAGGCACTGTTTTAAAATAGAAGATTTTGATAAACTATACTTTCTTTTTATTTTTTATCACCATGGGAAAGCTGTATTGTATGTTACACAGAAGGTGAAGTTAAAGGCATAGGATCACCCCTATAGATGCAGTTTCCTATGTCCTGAAATTATGAAAAAAAATCTTTTACACTGCAGTGCAGGAGCTCAACTGACCCAGTGTGCTGAAAGAGAGTGCGACAGAGAGAGAAAGAGAGAGAGAGATGGAAGAGAGAAAAGAAATGGGCGCAGAAAGCAGTAGAGTGAAAAAGAGGGAAACGGGGTGATTCTCTCAGCCCCGTGCTACCTCTGCTACCATGTGCGCAATAAAGCTCTGCAGCCGTATTGTTTGCCTTGTGAGTTTTGGCTCCCTTGAGATTCCGGTTCTCTCCTCTGTCTGGAAAAAAATACTGCAAGTTTGGGGAAAGTAGGAGTCGTTTGTGCTACTCAGCAGTGTACTGTAGCCGCAGCTCTTGTGCATAAAACAGATTAAGAAATCTATGTCCTTATCACTCTTTCCAGGGAGAGACAGAGAAGAGAACAGGAAGCATGAATTCATAAAAAAAGAATATGGAGCATAGAGTCCCTAGCTAGTGTTAGGAACAGTCCATTTCTCTTTGTTCCGCAGTGTGGGGCCTACTTTGTGCTTTTAAATGGCTTGTAATGAAATTCTATGAACTACTGCAGGAGACCTCTTCTCCTATCCCTCCTCTTTCTAATGAAGTGAGCATTTGCACACTCACTCATCTTAATGGCCTAAGATGACATGGATGCAAAAATTTGCACTTGAGTTAAACCCCATTGAAACATTTTGCGGTTTTCTACTCCCATTTGTAGTGTTGTGAAATTGTTTACACCTTTATCAAATTCCTCAATTTTTTGCATTTTTTTATGCCTAATTGTTTGAAATCATCAAACAAATTTCAATGTCAAACATCAAATGACTTTACTAAATACAAAATGCAGTTTTCAAAATTACGATGGACTTTATTAAGCTCTGTAAATTTACCTGAAGCCTGTGTAGAAACGTAACTTTCTCTAAACCTAACAGCTGGTCAAACGTGGCAGCAAAAAAATCTTTTGTCGTCTGTTTTAATTTAGCATTATTGTATGTTTGTGTGGATGAAGAGCCTGTTTAAGCTCATATTCCTGCATCTCAATCAGAATGGACTTTGGAAAATCTTCTCAAAAACCTTTATTTCTCCATGGACAGTCTCATTCAGGATTTTCTGCTAGAGAACAGTTTCATCACAACTCAATTATGGTAAGTTGTCCAGCTCCTAAAGCAGCAAAGAAGACTGAGATCATATCTTTATCACCTCTATGTTTGTCTGTTGGTATGCTTTTCATTTTCTGGAATGCTGTATCATTTTCATCCAGAAAATGTAAAATTTTATCGTGCTAGTCTTCAGAATATTTTCACAACCATCTTGTGGATCTTTAAGATTGTTTTTTGAGAAATGTGAGAAAGCCCTTTTTGCTATTTTCGGTCAGTGGTAGACCTTAGCTTTGTGGATGTCATTTTAACCGGGTCTCTTTCTTAACAAACTGAATCATGAATCATGAACCCTGACCTTAACTGAGGCACATGAAGTATTTTATGTCTTCTTGATTGAGATGATGCGTTGCACGTGGATCTTATTTGTGGGCTTGCAAAGTAGAAACAGCTTCATAATCCTTCCAGACTGATAGATGTCTAAATTTGGGCGTGGTCTGTCTCGGTATTTGAGATGAGTTAGCCGTTTTCATGTTGTCAGAGAAGTTCTAATTACATGGCAACATATATGTTACTAACATAACATACGTAATATGTTAGTATAACATAATATATACTATTCTAGTATTGTCATTTTGGCTGTTATCAAGCTCAGGTGTGGCTACTAAAATTAATTCATCTTTCTAAACACACTTAATTTATAGTTTAATAAGAAGACACAATTACTTTTTCATACAACGCCTTTTAGATTTACAGACCAATTTTACCTTATTGAATGAAATTTAAACTTTATGTGAAACCATGCATGCTGATCCATTTGTTTCCTGTATAAATTGGCAAACAAGATGGTGGTCAGACCTCCCTGCCTCTGTGTTGGAACTGGATGGGTCATTTTTCTGTGGCACCTTTCAGTCATACAGTCTCTGCTTTGCTTTAGCCGACACAATGCTGTTTTACACATACACATATAAAAGGGACTACCATGTGTGTTGTTTCCACACACATATCCTCTCAAATCCAAGTACATCATCGATTTATTTTGTATTTTTAGGGTTCACTTTCTGCTCATTGTTTTCCTGTCAAGAAAAAAAAAAGTATCCCTTCATATTTTTTTACCATCATTTTTGTTTCTTTTGTTATGTTGGCTTTCTAATTAAAACAAACAAAAAATTCACGGATGTGTGAAAATCAATTTTTCAAACACTGCTTTGACTTGAAATTAAATGACGGATGAGGGGGACTGCCTTGTTTTTTGTTGCCCATGTTTAAAAATACAGCTGCTCCTCTTTAATACAAATGGCTTAGTTGGCCAAGCCCTCATGCTGATCGCTTTTATGACTGATGTGCTTGTTTGTTCAGACACCATAATCTTTCTCGCTTTAAAGTACCATTCATTCAGGGGGTTTCACAGCTGTTACAAATTTTGAAAATGTCAGGGATTTGGTGAAAGCAAATCTTGCTTCTTATTCAAATACAAAAACAACAAAACATGCGTGAAATTTATTTCTATCAAACAAGACGGGAATAATATAATACACTGTATAATGCACTGCCAGCACTCTCTGTTCTATCACTAGAATTGATGATCAATATGACAAGTAGTAAGAGAGAAGAAGAGATGAAAACTGAAGCCTAGAATTAGGCCTTACAATTTGTCAAGTTTTCTCATTGTTTGTACAATTTGATTGTTGTAGTTTCCAAGGATGTGGAAGCAATGTGCAAGGGTAATGCTCCGAGAATGCACCACTGAGAGAGTTTTAGTGAATTTACATAAATTATTCATGTTTTTATGTGGGTCACCATTATGCAAAATTGACTGTTTGAGGTCAAGTGAAAGATAATGTCATATTGTGTCACACAGTAAGGTTTTATTAATAGGGGTTTGGCATACTGCAAGGCCCGTGACTGAAGCATCAGTTTTCTTTACTCTAAAAACATTTTGTGACGTTTTTATGATATCGAACTAAATGCCATTAACTCACACTAATGTCTTATTCTCCTTAATTATGAATGACAATTTTCTTGAACTTAGGTGTGTTTGATTAAAGCAGAACATCACTAACATATTAAAAAGTATTAACACATTGCCTGGCTAATAAAAAGACACCACCTGAATTTAATTGAGCAAATAGGTATGTGTCTCCTATTGGAAAGTGACTGCATGTCTAAAATATTAAGAGTGTGTGACTTTATTTGTGGTGGTATTATAGCCATTTATTTTAATTGTAGTTGGTCGATCAAGGGCTTCTGTTCCTTTTATTTAACATTTTACATGTTTGTAAAGAAGCCTTCCAAAGAGTGTATGCTTTAGAATTGAACAAGCTTATTTTTTCTTCTTTCTTATGTATTAAATCTTTTATTAAGTTCAGAGACAAAGAAATTTTAAATGTGTTAAAAATAAGAATAATTTGTGCCCTTGTTTGATTTCAAAATTGGGCTGATGGAAAGAAACATTGCTATAAGAAACACTGCAAACTACTATGCACTCACAAACAACATGCAGCCATTTTTGCTCCATCAAATGTAAAAATGAGAGTATCTGGTTATAGCTGATGTCAGTTTAGGCTTTAAAGATGCAGGTCGTTGTGTTTGTTGAAGTTTCAGCTTGTGGACAGAGACCAATACCATCTTCACACCGACTGATCCCATGCTAACCAAACATATTTTTCTGGTAAGACAACATAATGATGCTCATATTTTTGCAAGAGTGTGGCCTTGACTGTGATTCTGTACATGTGTAATGATGTGCATCGGATGTTGTGCTCTGTGAAAAGTACTTCACTGGAGAAGAAGCGATTTGTGGAGCATTTTGCCTAATTGAGGAAGGATTACGTGCATTGCTCGCATTAGCTCAGCATTACAGGAGTTAGCTTAATTAAGGCAAGTGAGATTTTAGAGGGATCAGCAATTCCCCACACTTCCATGCACCCACACATCCCTGAAGATTTCTGTGGGCCATAAATGTCCCAATACAGAGATTCATTGTTTGTGCAGCAACCCAATTTTTGGGCTTAAATGATGATGTAATATTTGTTACCTTTTTGGAAGACAAGAACACCAAAGCTGTAAAGATATGCATCCACTTACTTACTTGACTTATTAAAGTAAGTCAAGTTATACCTTGACTTACTTTAATAGACTTAAAGTAAGTCAAGTTATACCTTGACTTACAATACAAAAAAAATAAAAAAATTTTGTATTGCACCAAAAAAATTGGTGCAATACTTTTATATGTCACTTATTCTTTTCTATTTTTTTTCCTTTCTTTCTATCACCAGATAAGGTATAACTTGACTTATACCTTGACTTATACCTTGACTTATACCTTGACTTATAAGTCAAGGTATAAGTCAAGTTATACCTTCACTTACTTTAAGTCAAGGTATAAGTCAAGTTATACCTTGACTTACTTTAAGTCAAGTTAAAGACTTAATAACTTGTCTTTAATAAGTCAAGTAGTTGACTTGTTAAAAGTCAATTAATTTTAAGAATTGAGTTTTTGAGTTTTGACTAAAGTCAAGTAAATTACTTGACTTCTATATGTCAAGTAATTGACTAATTAAAATTAGTTATAAAGATTTATTATGACTATCATAAATTGCTTGACATAATCAGATAATTTTTGCGGAGGAGGCTCCGTGTGTTCTTTGAATTCATATTGTAAATATCAAAAGCAAAAAAAAAGAAAAAGTTAGAATCTGCTTAGGAATACATCAAATCCCTAAGCACATACTCTAGCACATACTTTATGCTCCCATGTATGGCATATCCAAATGAAAGCTTGAGTTTCTAATGCCTCTATTAAAAGGAAAGACCCTGCTTGTGGGCGGATAATCCATGATACTACTTCTCTTGCATGCAGTACAAAACGAAGCTAAAATTATATATCTGATAATTAAGCTGAAGTTGTCATGTTTAGAGTTGTTTTGTTGTGAAGTGTAAACGTAGGAGGAACGTGTTGCTTTTAGTGTCACCAAAGCCGTTGCATAATCTTCCTGGAAATCAGTCAAATCAAAAGGAAGAAAATGAAAGTCAGCAGAAAGGTTTTGCTGATGTCTGTTCACTGCTTGTGTTACCACTTATATATTAGTGTTTGTTTGGTATTTGCCTGGACAACATGCATGTTTAGGAGAACATTCGTAATACAATCCTATTTGTCAAACAGCAGGCTAAATCGTGGACATGAAATCACTGTGTTACCTGTCTGGTTTGTTATCTTCATATTAGCAAACAACGGAGACATTCATCAATGCATACAGTGGATAAAATATTGTGCCGAATATGGCAACACTTGTTTTTTATTAAGAAAAAAATCTAAAAGTTCAATATATAATTAATAAAATTAAATACCCTCCAGATATCAATAACAACCCAAATAATCTAGGAGTAAATACAAATCAACAAAAGTTAATCCATAAAATAAGTTATGAGTAATTAAAAGAAATAAGTGTGGATGTACTAAAAATAAATATTTACGATAAGTTACATATTTATGTACGAAATGGATATATTGGCATAATCACATATTTTATGTGGGCCATTTTTTACTGGTCTGGATGTAAAAAAAAAAAAAAAAAAAAAAAAAAAAGGTTATAAAAGTAATTTAAAAGAAAAATTAATATTTTTATAAAATTTTTGTTTAACGGTGTGCATAAGGGTGCAAATAACCTTCAGGTTTTGAAGACAGTTATGTTTAAGCAAATGTTACGAAGTTTCTCAGTGGAGGAGAGACCTTGAATGGGTTCATAGAATGGTTACAATCTCACAGGCAGAAAATTATTTACAAATTTTAAAACAAATGGAAAAATGATCAGCAAGGCTGTATAAGTAGCACATTTCTTCCCTTCTTTCTTTCTTTTTGCTTCGAGCGAAGGTGATGAAGACACTACTGTAAATAAAAAGACTCCCTGAAAGAGAAAACCTTGCTAATGTAACACAAGGGACAAATACACATGATCATTTGAATATAGCACACATAGTTACTCAGTGATTCAACAGAACATGCATGATACTGCAACAGACATCTTATAGGCGTCTTACAAAAGACTCATAACA
Organism: Poeciliopsis paucimaculata; assembly: GCA_903067055.1. Classification (NCBI taxonomy): domain Eukaryota; kingdom Metazoa; phylum Chordata; class Actinopteri; order Cyprinodontiformes; family Poeciliidae; genus Poeciliopsis; species Poeciliopsis paucimaculata. The sequence continues at coordinate 17,363 of CAEGAD010028619.1, forward strand.
TGTTAGATTCATCCATCAAACAAACACTTTGAGTTCTCAGTTTAACTCAAAGTCCAAGGATGGCTGTTTGAGAAACAATGATTACCTTTTCACTTGAGAGAAAACTATTTAACTTTACCTCAATTTTAGAATACAGTAGAAAATGTCCTAAGTCCACGATCAATGTGCATCAAGTCGTGACGATGCAAAACACCTCTGCTGTTGTTTTGGTATACTAGTGAACACAGACACTATTGGTATGATGTGTGTGATTATGTAAATGAGCACATAGAGACAGCAAGTTGTTAGGAAAAAAAAAACAGTGGAAGAAAAGCCCCCAATAAATTCCCCGTAAGCTGCTGTCACTCTTCCTCCCACTATCTCCTCTTCCACCGTGGTCAGTTTTTTTTTTGTTTTTTTTAATTCCCTCCATCTTGTCTGAAAAGGAGAGGGGCAGAGTGTGATAAGAAGCCAGAGGGAAAAGTGGGGTGGGTGATAAGATGAAAAGGCATGGAGAGAAGGAGAGAGGATGGGAGATAAACAGTGTAGGCGCTGCAGACAAGTGAAATTATGGACACTAGACCAAAGAGTGAAGGGGCAGATGGAAAGTAGAGAAGACAGAGAGGTACTCTAAAGGGCAAAGACTATTTTTAAATGACTGATGTTTGAATGTGCTTAACTACTTTCGATGAAAAATCTTTGGGGCTTCGTGAGTAATTTAATTTGAAGAATGACTGAGCAGTGACAAGAAAATATGAGGAGGAGATGGACAGACATGTAAGGAAGGGGAAAGTGTAAAATGTATTGCTATGGTCCCCTCCAATGCAGTTTGTGATTATGCTTTTGACAGTGGTGTGGGATTACATCATAGTTTTTCACTATGATGTGAAAAACTATGTAACACTGTGTACACTGAAAAACTGTGTAACAAAACTGTCATTTTGTTACACAAAATGACAGTTCTTTACAAATGTATTTTGGCTCTTGTATTTAAATTTTTTATCACACTTTCAAAATTAAATTAAAAATGTAATATTTGAAAGAAGGTTTTATTTACTGGCAGAAAAACTACGTTAACCATCCCAATCTCCTGTGTTTAACTGTAGATTTGGAAAGCTGAGTTCAGTTCACTAACCCCATCCAAGCCTGATTAAAACCAAATCTATAGAATGAAGATTACAAAAAACAATCAAAATAATAATAATAAAAAATAAAAAAAAAACAGCCTTTCTGGCAACATGTTGTAGGTCAACATGGAATAGGATCTCAAAAAGAAACAGTTTTCAAAGTAAGAAAAGTATTGGCCAAAACTGGCACTGGCACTTCCAGGGTGAAAATCACAGCTCCTGAGAAAAAGAACATAGTGGCCCTGTTCACCTTTCTCCAAAAAACTATCGCTGATCCACAATTTAAGAAAAATATTTTGAGGACAGACAAAAGTGGGACTGGAAGATAGATGGAACAAACCTCCTGCTGATCCATTTCACTTTCATTAGTTACAGGCTTTCACTGGATATTTGATGAAAGTAGTAGCCATAAGACTGATACAAATAGTGTTGCAAAATATAATTACATACAAAGGTACGCTGCATTAAATAAAAAATAGTCCAGCATAGTGCGTTTTACATAACTCCAATTTAATCACCCTGCCAGATTTTTCCTGGATATGTTCAACAATTTTGGGTGTGATTTCACTAAACAGATGCACCAGTGATGGAAAAGATCTCTGTGTTAGAAGATCACTGGGTGTCATGCTCCATGATGCTGGCATTCTGTCTGCGCCGATGAATGTTTAATCACCTGAAATTTTCAAGTGGCTCCAACAGCAGCTCAGAAAATAAACTTGGCAGGACTTGAGATTTCACTAAATGCTTTTAATTTATTTTCTGTCAGACTCTTGCAAAAAGTGGTTTTAGATATGCCAACACAAATGGCAAGATAAGAAAAAGTATGACAGCAGTTTAAGAAGAAGAATGGTGACACAATCAGCCCTGATGAAATGAAAAGGCTTGGTGACTTAAAAAAAAAGAAAAAGGTTTAGAATTTAAATTAGAGAGACGCCAGTGGCTTGGCAATTAAAAAATGAGTGCTGTAATCATTAATAGAATACTATATCTACAACAAGTGCCCACCATCTGGGGCAGAACAAATCCTATTCCTCTTTATTTTGTAGTGAGCTGGAAGCTATTGTGTCATCACTATAAATCCCCAAATGACATAATGATCATGGCTTTCTCCCAAGACTTGCCATTTGATACTTATCAACTTTCATTTAAGTGTAGTTTAGCTAATCACTTTATATTGCTTTACCTTAAAATATGTTTAATTTGGATTTAATCCTACAGCTATAGTACTTGCTTGACACTATTAACTCTGACTATTTTAATCCTACATATGAGATGGAAGCTTGGCTGCAATGCAAGGGATAATTGTGCTGCACTTTCAGCGGTGCCCTTTACTGAGACAAAACTGAGAAGAGGGAGTACTGATCACCGCTACTGTTGTACATCCAAAAATCTAAACCTATATCTAAATCAAGATAAGGCAGTTTTTTACCTCAAAAACTGCCTTTAGCTTTTGATTTATAAACTACTTCCACTAGAATGAAAAAAATAAGTCTAAGATCCATTTTGCTGACACATTTGTTTGCAAAGTAGACAGTTGTTTATTTGTGATTGAACGTCTCATTCACCTGCAATTTTTCATAAAAAATGTAGATTTTTAAAAACCTGTATACATGGTAGTCAGATTGTTATGCTTTCATTTAATTTCTAGTTAGAACTTTTAAAAGCCCAAAGAAAGGATGTGAGGAGTTTCTGACCATGCCTTGTGCCTGTGGTGTCATATCCTAGGCAAAAGGCAGGGGCAACCTAATGATCTTCTCAGCTGCCCTCACCATTCTCTGCAGGGCCTTTTGTCTGCCATTCTACCGCAGATGGAACATGGCCTTGAGGTTCAGTATGTCAACACACTCCCAACCCCAACTCCATTGAATGTTGTGAACATGCTGGTTGGTCGTGAATCTTTTTCCAACTTCCTCTCATTGGGCTGTCTCTACTGGGCCTATTTCAAAATACATTTCAATACATTTCAAATCCACCAGGTGAGGTCATCAGAGATCTGTAGGCCACTTAATGTTATTTATTATCTCTACTGCAACAATGCTGAGGATATGTGCACCCAGGTTATCTATCAACATGTTGACTATCAACTTTTAGAGGCTGACAGTCAATGTCTTTATTTTGTTGACGTTAGCGTTGCATTGATGACTCTCCACAAGGTCTCAAGCTTTTTGACTTCATTCATGTGCACTGATGCATTTTCAAAGAAGCCTGCTTTTGTTTTCTGTAAAAAAATTTGACACATAGGTTCATACAGTTTGACACAAAAACATTTGGATCTCACTGTTGGTGTCATATTGAACATTATGCTAAAACCAGATGAATCTGAGGCCTAGAAAGGCTGTACAAGCTATTGAGTCACCCAGAATCATCTCTAATTTGATCTCTAATCATTTGAACTTGAGGGGTGCCCTCAAGTTAAAGAAAAGTTCTCAAAAAATTTTAAATATCATCACAGCTGCTTAAAAAAAAACCTTATATATACAAATGTGCATATCTGTATAATCAGACAGAGACTACATAACTTTGTAGTTCTTTCATTGGTGATTTTGTAAGGAGGAAAACTTTGCTTTCTGAGAGAAAAAAAAAAAAAAACAAAGGCCAAACTAAAGTTTACTAAAATAAATGTAAATCAGGATTTCTCGAAAAATATTTTTTGGACAGATGTGTGGAACTATTTGGTCATCAGAACAGAGGAAAGAGAGAATCAAAAAAAAAAGAAAAGAATAAAAAACTACAGTAGGACAGTGAATTAAAAAATACTGGTAAAGGCACTATTGACTGGCTGAGAATTTAAAAAGGAAAGTGACATGCCTGCCCCAGGCTTCAGTGGTTAGTTGCTACAATAGTTTGGTAATATGGCTATGTGTTAATTTAAGCTAGGGAGTGTTCTGGGACAGGTATTTTTAGTTGGACATAAAAGACTGCAGAAAGGAATATTCTTATAGGAGATTTAAAATGTAAATGTATGTCCATTCTTACTACTTAGATACTATTCAATAACCCACTCATATGGAAGTCCAAATGTTATTGTCATCTGTTATTAGGATTTAAATATATTAATCACAATCACTGGTTCATTACTGTTAGTAAAAAATAGAAAGAAGTATACATTTAAATGCTCTCTCTTTCTCGCTCTGTGTTTTTGTTGACATTGAGTGTCTGAGATTAGATTGCTCTTGATTGAAACACTCCAGTGGATTGAAGTGGACATCAGTAAAGCCTGACATGGCACATAGCTAATGCTGAGCTCACACTGCTTTATTTATCACCCTAAAGTAGGAGCGGCTGGATTGATCCAAATATTTATCATGTCAATACTGTCATTGGTTCTGGTATTGGATCAATATGTCCTCAGGATTGATACATCAATTTCAGTTTCTCTCCAGTTTGTTTAAAATGTTGCATTCTTTTTGTGTATGTAGTAGAAACATATTCACTATCTCCTCTCCTCCTCCTCCTGTATGTCACCTTGTTGTGATGCTTTTCACTTAGCACAGTAATGAGTCATTTAAGTTTTGCTGTGTCGCGCCTCCATCTCTGATTGCCACCAGACTTTTGGCTGCGACATGTCCAATGTTCTTTGTTCTATAATTCTCCTACCAAGATTTCTGATTGGTTACCTCACATTGCATTTTTTTTCGTCCTCAAGAAAACACCACATACATTGAGATGACAAGACAATCCAAAGTGTTTAATATTCCTGATTTTTAGACCAGAGTAGTTCTGACGTCGTTCTGAGAGGACTCTGAACACACCACATACGGCATCACTTAGTTATCTTAAGAGTCATCCCGATAATCAGAGTGTCCATAAAGGCATTCAGAATTAGTTGAGCATGTTGACCGAAATATGTTGGAATTTTTTACTAACTTAAAAATGCTGTTTGTGATACAAAAAATCCATAATTACGTGACAAATTTTATGTCTTTCATAAAATTTTTAACCCGTGGCGGTCGCCACTTTTTCGCCCGTGCAATGCATTCTGGGTTGATGACGCAATCCGTTCCGTACTGGAATTCACAGAGTGAACACAAGAAGTGAACTTTACCTGAATTGGTTTTTATCATATTGCACTTTATTTGTGTGAATTTAGGAAGTGCCACACTGCGTTGCTGATGGCTACAATTAAGAAAAGAAAAAAAAGTGAGGTGAGTCTGCATTTTTCTGCATCTCATTTTTCAAAATGGGACGAATATCAGCCTAAAAATCTTGCAATGCGAACTTGGCATTATGTTATTTGCATTGTTTTGAGAAGGGAAAAATTTGACTTTTGCACACCGCTTTCCAAAAGAAGTATGTTTGGGATTGACAGCATTTATATAAGCCTTTCAGAAAAGAATATGCATGTAATTTCTTCTACATATAAGAAGGCAGGAGACTGTGAGCCTATCAATACAAGCACACACAAATATGTGTTTGTGTCAGTGTGTGTGTGAGAGAGAGACTCTGGACATAGTCCAAGTTCTGCCTTTTCTCATAATTTTATATATGATATTTACATCACAAGGACAGTCATGGAGTCAAAAAGAGACTGGTAATGAAGTGTATCCCTATTTGCCTTTCATGTGTATACGTGTGTGTGTATATTTTTATAGCACAAGGACAGTGATGAGGAGAGCACTGGCATACTGACTAAGTGAAGTCGAAGAGAGGGTCTCTGTGTTGGCAGAGCCTCTTAGTAACAAAAAGTCATTCACCTAATTTAGAAAACACACACACACCCGCGCACCCCCGCACGCACGCACACACACACGCATGCACGCACACATGTTTTAACCCAGAATCCTTCAGATAATGATGCATGCAGAAGCTACAACCTAAGATGTTGAAGAAAAATAACATTTTTCAACCGAGCTGCACTTTAAATTCAAACTTTCCGTTTTTGCTACATTATTCCTACCGTCGAAATACGCTGTACTGGCCTATGATTAAGTAAAGCAGTCATCAGAAAAAAGAGCTTGGAAAGAAGATGGGACCAGAAAGAAGAGACTATAATGGATAGAGCGGGCAGAAACGGAGACAGAGGATGGGAAAGATCAATACAGTCTGTACTTTGAGAGAAGCAAATCTGCATATCATGAAAAAAAAACGATGCAGGGCAAGGGTGGAACGTGGGAGGAGGAGAACAGAAAAGCAAAAAGCAAGTTGTCACGTTTTGTTTACACATGTTCAGGGCAGATACAGAGGAAAAGAAAACATCAGGGCAGATAATAGATAAAGAGAATTTGACAAAGGTGAGCCTTCTTGAGTTATCCAAAAAGAGACATAATCATGAAAAGAAGTTACTCAATTAAAGATTATGGAGGGTATCAAAAGAGAAGCTGAGACAGAAGCAAAGTCACGGTGCTTGATAAATCAGAGTGGCAGACAAAAGGTCTTTCTCAAAGGTAAGCACTTTTTATTTTACAACAATACATAGTACATTTTGGAAAACATGCAAGATGCTGTAATGTTGGTGAATATTGCAAAAACAATGACTTAAAAAGTGCTGCTGTATTTCTGCTTTGAGGTCTTAGCAAACATAGGCCCTAGATAATGAAAGGTCAATCAATGCACATAGAAAAAAATCAATTGTTTGGATCTTAGCAACAAGGTTTTACTGAAAACAACTGTTGACATCTTGTTTTGCCATTCAAACTGATATGTTGTATTTTCAAACAACTTTAATACGTTGGCTTCTCTTTATGTAGCAAAAGGTATTAGCTATACTATATTCAATACTTAGAATTACCATATCGAGACTAAATGCATAATATCTACGTAACCAGGCAGCATTCATTGCAGTTCAAGCAATTGTGCAGCTTTCTGCTTAATAATACAAAAGTTAACATTCACAAAACATGCACACTGCACATCCCAACAAAGTAAAAAATAAAATCTAATAAAATACACACAGAATATAACTTATACTTGCCTGCTTTTCTTGTAAACATAGCCGGTAGTAAATTAATCTAATTTCTGTTGTGCTTTTCAAGCCACTCATTTTTATGTTTTTAAGCAGTAAAAATAAACTGGCAGCTCAGAGAGAACTATTGTAAGAAAATTATTAATGTTTAAGTCCAAATAAGACACAAGCACAGATTCAAACCTGGATATTTCTTACTATATGTCCAAAGTGGAAACAAACCCACCATTATGACAGGTGTACCTTATACTTTGTAGTTTGATTTATTTTTGTCATGTCCCACAGGCTTGGATTATAAAATTATACAAGGTACTTTTAGTGTATAATTAAGCAAAAAACAAATTTGAGAGATTTCCAAAAGGAGCTATTTGTGCCATGCACATTCCAGAGAGTATTTTACCTTTAGGTTCAGAAATGACACCCTCATTTCTTTATGTGCTTTACTCTGCCGCAGCTCTTGGCACCTGACAAAAGTTCATCTGCTCAAGTTGTCATGGCAACACAGACATTTCTTGTTGCTACCCGTTTGCCCTGGATCCCATCCTGATGAGTTAAAGAGAGTATGATGGAATAAGAAAAAGGATGCCATCTAATTGAATTTTTTAATAATAACGTTGATTTAATGACAGGAGTGTTTATTCAGCAAAATATTGTTTCAACATTGAGTATACACTCCAGTTACTTTATTTATTTTTAATTTTTTTTCAATTTTGGCAGAAGTTCAGAATATAATATTAATCATTTCTGATCAGGAGCTATGGATATTATAATTTTCAATGTTTAATAAAGTCACAATTTCAATGTTATTTTTCTAAAATGTTATGGAAGTGACTTTTATTATTTATTGCTTTTTTCTGACATTACTTTACTCAGGGACCCATGAAGACATCTGAAAACAGAGTTTTTATTTATTTTTTAATAATAATGCTTAAAAAGCATACCTCTATTTTAGATTTTCTTTTTGGAGGCGCTGGTTTTATGAGGTTCCTCCTCTATTGTCTTTCTCTTCTCTGAATATGTGTTTAATTTCTCTGAATTTCAGTTGTTTTCATCAAATACAGCCTCCAGTGAAAAGACTGCTTCCAAAATGAATATTTATTGATTTTGGCACGTTCTAAAGTGGTGTGGTTCAAATGAATTGTGGTAAAATTTCTTTTGTTATAAATATCTTACAACATAACGTCATCATGAGATGACTTTGGGGGAAAAAAATCCCTACGTGGTCTCAGTTTGAAAATATAAACTATTTATTTCTTATCTCTGAAACAAATATGGTATTTAATACAATATATATACATTACCAAATTCCGGTTTTTCTCTTTGTTTTTTAGTCCTTTGAATTTGTTCTTCATCTTACCAATTCTCAAGTACCAAATAGATCCAATGCCATTGACTCTGTCAAAAACACTGCATTGCTATGATTGTGAATTCAAATAACGTACCGTTTTGAACATGAAGTTTTGAAGTTTTTATTTTGAAGAGCCGAGAGGGTCTTTGTAGTGATGATCGATGACAAAGGCAAGTAGAAGCTTTTCATTCTGAAATGACCTGAAGTCATTTAATACATAATTCAATATGAGAGGCATCTGTGAGATCATTACTGTGAAGCTACAGCCAAAATGAGCAGATTGGGTTTAACTATTAACAGCACAAAGTCTGCAGATGCCTCTCTTCTTGCTATTACCTGGTTGGACTCCCTATTGTCTTAAGAACCTTCTAGTGCTTTTTTGTTATATGATGGTCATTATACTTGACCCATTCCTTGCTATGTATTTGTGTCAAACCAAAATATATAATTTAATAATGCAACAAAAAAAAAAAACAATTGAAAATTAAAAATGGTGATGGAACTGCATGGTATCTTTTACATGAGTAATTTTCCTAAGCAAAGGATGTATTTCTTTAGAAACACCCTTCTGGACCTAAATATCAACATTTCTTGCCTTTCAATTGTTGGAAATACCCCGTGTAACAAAATTTTACAAGAAATGGTGAGAAGCCAAGCAGTGGTAGAAATTACATTCTGATGGATATCTTTGTGTCTGTACAACTGTTGATTGAGTGCTATGGCTTCTCTAAAATCTATCCGCCACAGATTTTATAAAGTTATTGCCAGGTTTTACAACAACCATAACAAAGGAAAGTAGATAAAGTCACACTTTGACCCCTTTAATAAATGCCCAACTCTTTCAAACATTTTGCTTTGTGCAGCAGCATGAATTGCATTCCATGCACAATTGAGCAAAAGTTAATCATTATACTGTAATAACACACTCTCATTAAAGAAGCAAACAAGGCTCAACAGCAAGAGCTTTAATCATACCTATTTTATGAGCGACAATGAGCAGAAACACTCATCTGAGTGTTTGTAAGTGGAGATGGAAGTCTGTTTCTGTCAAAACATGCCGACAGTAACAGTGACAATGAAGAACATAACTCCCAAGAATGGCAGCAAAAGCCGTGTGCACAAACATGTGTGGAGCTCTGTGCATTATTGTTTTTGTGTACATTAATTGTCCTGTTTCTCCTTCAAAGGGCTGTGACATCTACACTGATCTTCTCCTGGAATAAAAGCCTAGTGATGACATTTAGACAGACCAACTGCATATCGCCACGTTCCTAAAAGAACAGCAAGTCATTTTTTGTCAAAAGTGATTTCTGGCAACGACCAAAAAAACACCCCCTGTTTTTTGCCAAAAGATAATTTACGCAAGAAAATCACATTTAGCAAACAATGACAAACGCCATTATTTTAAAGAGATGACAATATTATAGCTTGAGGTGTCTTTGAGAGACCTAGTCACTTCCTGCAGTTGCAGAGTCATGGTGTACAAAAAGTGATGATGTTTCTAAGGACAATGAATAACTAGATAAAACGAGGCAGCTGATTGTAAAGCAAACATTTCCATCATCCGATTCTGATGTGACTCAAAGCCACCCTTTCACTGCTGCTTGATGAGGAAAATAAAATGTTCTTATCACATACCTTGATAAAAAATAAAATAAAATCCTGATAACAGAGGAAAACATCCATCCATCTATTTCCTGTTCACCCTTGTCCCTAGTGGGGTCAGGAGGGGTGCTGGTGCCTATCTCCTATCTCGTTCCAGGTGAGAGGCGGGGTCACCCTGGACAGGTCGCCAGCCTGTTGCACAGGGGAAAACACTGCATTTTTATTTTCATATGTTTATTATTATTTTTTATTTATTTACTTTTAATTACAAGGAATCAAGTTTTAAAAGGAGGTTTCTATGAAGAAAAAAAATCAGTCCATCCATCCATCCATTTTCTAACACCCTTGTCCTTAGTGGACGAGGTGATGGTGCCGATCTCCAGCTAATGTTTCGGGCGAGAGGCGGGGTCACTCTGGACAGGTCGCCAGTCTGACGCAGGGCAACACAGAGACAGACAGGACAAACAACCTTGAACACACACACTCACACCAAGGGAGAATTTAGAGAGACCAATTAACCTAAGAAAAAAATCTTAGTTGGTAAATTAAAGGTTTGAAAGGTTAACTTATTTCAATAATTACTGTTGCAACTGAAATATTTTATAAATTACATGCAGACTGATGTTTTCATGGCTTTAGTTTTGACAGTTTGTAATTTTCTTTTGTGATTTTAATATTAGAAAATGGCAGACCAAAAGAATTAACTAAAAAATATGTAAAAATATGTTTACAACCTGTTTAATGGTTGCTTTTTTTTTTAAATTTATTTATTTTTTTTTATGAAAAAAAAAAAAAAAAAAAAAAAAAAAAAAAAAAGACGGTCTGAGCCAACCCCCCCGTTGGGGGACCCATTTTTTGTTTTTTTGAAGTAATTTTTTTGACCAAGGGGGCGGGGGG
>CAEGAD010028622.1:0-41603 GCA_903067055.1 Poeciliopsis paucimaculata
TACTGGACACGAGCCTTATTTATAGACGGCTCGTGTATATAAATACGTATATACACGATACGTATATATATATATATATATATATATATATATATATATATATATATGTGCCACCACCACTGGCAGGGAGAGAGAGAGATAGAGGGCTTAATGAAAGGTTTGTTTAATACATGTTTTAAGGCTTTAATGACTATCTATTCTTTTTAAATTTGTAACCTGATGTTTATTTTAAGATTAAAAAAAACACTTTTTACTTATTATTACTCTCATTTTGATGAAGGAAGTATGTTAACCTGTCTGTATTGCACCGAAATATATTGTATTTCCACTGACTGTACCCTGAGGGACTACAGAGGAGAACTAGCTGTCATATTATGGAAAGTGCATGGTCCCTTTGGAAACAAACAACTACAAACAAGACTCACTGGGATGGATATTCTAATTTATTGACTATATGTGGCTATTGCTGGCTTGAATGACAAATGAAGGCAAGTAACCTCCAGTGAAATAATCTGTTACCAACACATTACTCAGAAATACTGATTAATACTTTTAATACTAATCAAAACACAAGCCAAAGTTCTGATTATGGACTTCAATGTGTTAATAAAGATTTTATACAAAATGTGGATTTTTGAAGGCCCCATCTATTTAACTACCTCATATAAAGTTTGCAGTGGCTCTAAGTAACAGAGGAAAACTTCAACTTTCTACAGTATAAAAAAAAAAAGTATAATCACAGTTAAATTTTTATTTAACTGTGATTAACTGGAAATCTGAAAAGAATTTGGTTAGGTTCAACAAAACGTGCACTGATTCCATATGTTAACCTAAAGCTGGGCAAGAACCTCAATCCACTGATAATAACATGGCAACATTTTTTGGCCTTTAACACACAATCAATCTTACTGAATGTGTGTCTGGCGGCCTGCGGCGGATGTGCCACCACCACTGGCAGGAAAAGTCAAACACAAAAGTGCTTTTCAACTTCAAAGTTGTCCTTGTTCTCGAGGCAGAGCATCAGCAGCTGAAATGTTAAAGAACATCCCCTTACAAATCAATACTTAAAATGGAATGTACAGTTGGAGGTGAAACAACAAGAAAAAAAGACAAAGCAGAGAGAAAAGGATAAACAGCTTCAGCCTTGAGCCAAGAATAAGAAAATCGTGGTGCTGTTTGGCTGGAGTTTCACACTCTGTGCCCACAGCTGTGGCAGTTATAAATATCTGCACCACGAGTCTGGATGTGCATGTGTGAAGAGACCTGAAGTGCCACCGGCAGGACTGAGGCTAAAAATAGCAGCAAGGCAGGCAGCCAACTCTGCCTCTGTCTCCACTGGATTTGATTAGGCCTCAAGAAGCTCTGCTCTCCCTCCCTCTCTCTCTCCCCTCCAACAACACTCTCTCAACAATCTGCCTCCATGTGATCTACGTGTGAGCAGCTTCTATCGGTGTAACACACAGTCCTCCCTTTCCGGACATAGTTGGAGGATTTATTGTTCCAAATTTGCTTATTGGGATTTCTTTTTTCCAAAGTGAGATCTCACTGTTTTTATCTCATCCTTTCTTTTCTTTTTTTTTTGAAGTCATGAATAAATGTGCATACATTGAAGTATAATCTATTTTATTATCTTATGAAAAGAACACAATATGATTATAGGCAAAAAAAAGTAACACTTTTTAAGTTATTAAACAAGACATAAAATGTCAGTTTTAACTGTGAAAACCCTAACAGGCTTGGAGACTTCTTTCAGCATGCCGTGGTTTGCCCCCCGGGTGACCTTGCTTCAACAGCCAAGACATTGGCATAAATTAAATGTCTGAGTTCTAAACTGCAGCACTCTGTAAAATGCTGCTTTTTTCTTTATTCTAAGTGGGAATATTTATGTGACTTTGGTCACTTATTCCACATCAGAAACCAGATTTTTTCTTTTTTAAATTACGTTCAAAAGAAATTTCAAAAGATCTTTTGTTCAGTTTCTGTCTTCTTTTTACTTGAATATTTTGGTATTAAAATATATAAAACAATTCAGAACAAATTTGCTCAGATATGTTAGTAAAACAAGACTCCATAGGACCTATTCATTCCAATTTAAAAAATACCTTTTTTCCCCAAATGAAAAAAAAGTAAACATAGCCTGGTTGACTCAGGCTATGTTTATATGAGACTGTTTGCCTGGAAACTGGCAGTATTTTCAGATGTTAATTGAAGAAAAGTTTTACTGCTTAGACCAAACCGTCGAGGCGCCTAAGGACAGTTGTTGTGGTCATGCCAGGCCACTGTAAGGCGCTGTGATTTTAAGCGCTGTGATTGTCAGCTGATGCGCATGTGCTTTTTACCCTGAGGTTTCACGTCTCTGTGAACAGTAACCTGTCTCGGTTTCCAAATGAACAATGTGCTCATGTGGAACATATATTACTCATCAGAGATTGTGTTGAACTGCACAGATTAAGTTGCACAACAAAGCACTACACCATGCTTGACTGGTTTTGGTATCTGTGCATTCTGCACATGTGCGCTTTCACACCTGTGGGGGGTCTTAATGAAAAGTTTCACTCTGACATCCTGTTTCAAAAAGTGGTGGAAACTGGTGTCGCGTAAACGAGGGTCGGGATCAAACAAAAAGGTTACGGCTTAACTGATGACTGGCTCTGTTTAATACAAATAAACGCTTCGGGATAAGAAATCTGTTAAAACTAAAAGTAGTAGTTGCATCCCATTTCACAAACTTTGTTTTGTTCTGCTGTCACATTACATCCCAATAAAAAACATAACATTTTGTGGCTGATAGAATGAGTTCAGGAGCTGAGGAGAGAATTTTATGTAGGGTTTTGCTGGTCAGGCAGAGAATGGTCCATTCTAAGAGCTGGTACCAGGGGAACGGCCAGTAAAAGCCTCGTCTCTCTCAGTCTGTTTACCTCAGAGGAACGTGTACTTCCACATTCTGACAGCGATCTCCACAGTGTAAAACCGAGGGCTTACAAAGGGGAAGGTAAAACTGAACTAGAAGCAGCTTCACAGCACCCAGGTGTTTTAAAGATAATCACTGCGAGTGTTTTAATAAGCCCACCTGTTCCATGTAATGGGTTCTGCTGAAACTCGCCCAAGCAAAAGTCGGTGTCTGGCGAAGATATGCAGTCCACAGTGGGATAAGTGAATGAGTCAGACTGAAAACTGACCATCTTTACTGTGTGAGGAGGGAATTATGGTTACTTTCACTCTCAGTCACACAAATCCTAGCATGATAGATTTGGAGGTTCCAAATACCCTCAACACTCACTAGCTGCATTTACGTCACAAACGTGAGCAAAGCTTTGTCAATATTCAGCTAATGTAGAAAAAAAAAAACGCAATCTTACAATTGCAGTGAGATTGTGTAATTAATTAAATTAATATATGAATAAGTTTAATAATTTGATTTAAAAAACACATGTTTAAAAAAACATGACGCTCCATTATCCTCCTATTTCTTCCTGTCATCTACCTTCACTTTTCTGCCAATATCCAGCTGTTCATCATGTGACTCGTGTTATAAAAAGTGTTTCCATTGCAGTTTAGCAAAATATGCTAACTTCAAAACAGCTGAAAAACCACCTCATTGTAGCAAAAAACTTTTTATCAAAAACCGTGAGTTTTTTCAAAATTGGCAAATTTATTTTGGAATTCTGTTTTGCGTAGCTGTATGGTCAATGGAAACTCTGCTACTATACCACAATGAGAGGTATTAAAGATTAAGACGATGGCTGTAATAAAGCTACTGGATCCCCAGTATAGCCCCCAAAGAGCCCGGGGCCCAAATGTTCTCTAACTGAGGTCAGGGAAATGGAAAGTGACATACAACTATGGTGAAGAGGTTAAAAAAAAAAAAAATTAAAAGCTGTTGAAGTAAGCTATGGGTGTCTCCTAAGACATGGGCAACTGAAAAATGTTGAATAGAGCTGGAAAACCTAACAAATCGGTACAGCCAGACTCCTTTCACCTGAGGCAAATCCATCCCGTTCTGACAGCATCCGCATTTCTGAAGCCCACCGGTACACTGAGCTTGTGTGAGAACCGAGGAACAGGTTGAGCGATGAAAGGTCAGGGACATAAACATGTTGCCTCCTTCTGTGCTAATTGCAGATCACTCTTAATTGATTATATATACTGATAGACTCCAACAGTGCTTTACAAGGAAAGGCCAGCAATAAACACATTATTACACTGGATAAATATGAGGAAAATTAGTCATAGAATAAAACATGCTGGGATTTTTTAGTTGTGGAGAAAAGGAGTTTAAGTGGCAAAAAAAACAAAAAAAACAATCTGATCCCTGGTGTTTAGACTCCATATAACTGCATGGTTGGGATCAGTTGTTTTTGCAAGTGAGGCAGCAACTGGAAACTAAGTTAAAACCTCCATTTTCATTCTACCTCTAGAATGAAAATGGAGCTCTTTTTTAATCAAAGTTAGAATCTACAAGATTAAAAAAATTAGAATAAGATATCTACAAAAAATAGATATTTTGTAGATATTTGTACTGTACTCTATGGTATAGTACACTTGTGCAGTATTTTCGGTCCCTCTGGAGTACAGGTCAAATTAGTCAAAGAAATGCAACATAATCGACAGTAATAGATTACATTTACTTCAGTAGTGTGCTTAAGTACATTTTTTGAGCATCTTTAGTTGAGTATTTATTTTTGGTGACTTATGACTGATATGTCATAAGTTCCTCACTCCCGCTCTGCCGGTGAAGTGTGCAGCAAGGCGCAGCAGAGACGCATGCATAAATCTTAATTATTTATATTCATCTCCTTTGTAGGGGTGGACTTACAACTTTTATTACAATATTTTGCAGTACTATTGTGATAACAATAAAAGTGACAGAAGGAACTATTTATTACCTCATTTTTAGGTAACTGTACGGCTGCTACAGCAATTGTAGCCCAACAAAAAATACACCTCTTGAAAATCGTTCCCATTTGCAATGCCCTTCTTTAGAACACCAGTGACACAAAGTGTAATTTGTATAACTAATCTGTAAACAGTAACTGCATTTAATTATGTTTTCAAATTCATTATGACACTCATTGAGACTCTTGTTGAACAAACATTGGATAAGATAATAAAACTAACCAATTCCCCAAAGAAGTGATTTTAAATCATTAATTGGGATTTATCATGACAACGGAAAATCTGAATTTTTATGAGAAGAAATTTATCATGATAAATGATAAATGCCCACACCAAGTCCTTGGCAACTGGATGTGGAGACGTAACTTCAGCGATGACGGGCCTCAACAGATATTCCAGCAGTTTCTAAATGTAGCACCGACGGATAGACATAGCTAGCAAGACGCACTATGCTAGGAAAATCCAACAAGGCAGCACAAGTCATCAGTACACCAGCAGCTTCTCCTTTATTTTGAAGACATTTCTTCACATTATGCAAGTGTTGTGGCTTTCTGTCCAGTAAATGCCAACACTAGTCCAGTAGGCTAAAGTGAACCCAGAATACTTACTACAGTACAACAAGATAAAAACTCTTTCCACAACAGAAAACAACATTCAAAGAGAAGGTGCTCATGTTCTTACAAGCAGCTTTCGGGTAGATTTTAGAGTCTTTACGGAATTAGTTTGGTTCTAGCCGAGGCTGCAACGCTGCACTCTGCTCTGAAAAGCCCCGCTGCCAGTCAAACGCTGCCTCTAGTAAGATTAACAACTCATTTAAATGCCTGGCTCGCCTCTAAAAAGGGCTACTTTTTTCACAGCATAGGTAGTGGATGCCAAGCAGGTTATGCAATACATCCACAGGGGAGAAATGAATTTACTGTATTATAAATTACATTGCATAGAGACGATATGCGTAAACTTTCTTTTCCCAAGCAGGCTGATGTCAAACGACAATTAACCCCAGAGCAGAATTAAGTCCATCTTAAGAAAAAGACCAGGACACGTACAGCCTGCAATGTCATTTACAATACATAACATGTATTGCATTTTACATTTATTGTTGACTTTTCTTTTAAAAACAAGACTGAAGACATTTGAAACACTAGGGCCTTAATGTTCTAGTTTACAATCAATCATTAAATAATCAATAGTCAAAATAACTGATGTTTCTGATTTCCCTTTGGGTTTTTTTTTTTTTTTTTTAGCTGAATTGAATATGAACAGCAAATGCCTAAAGCGATATTCTGTTTTACAGTCAAAAACTACATTTAAGCTCCTTTTACTGTGCTAAAAGAAATCTATTTTAGTTTTTGCTACAGTGAAACAAAAATTGATTTAACCGTCGGGCAGAGAAACTATTTTATTTCCCCCCAAAACTGTGCATAAATATAAAACATTTGCTCAAATGAAGAGGGGAGGGGGGGAGGAAAAGGAATGTAATCATTTCAAATAGTATTTGGAGAAGTTTGGAGATGAGAAACTATGAATCTGAGGATATTAAATAATTGCCTGTGAGCCGGTATTATCAAAACAGGGAAGAGATTAAAAGTCAATGTGAATTAGTTTGGCCAAAAAATGAAGGGAAAAAATTGGAAAGTCTAGCAAAAGAAAATGTCTCTTTCTTTCTTTTACCTTCATTAAAAGTGACTTGGACATTTTCTCTGGAAGCGGCCTGCAGATGATTTTAGTTATGAATTGGCACCATTTACAAAAGCTGTACTGCATTTCTGAGAAACAACTACTAGATTGGTCCAATAAACCGGATTGGTGGTCTTAACCTGAGTAATTAAGTGTGGCTTTGTTGGGTTTAATGTGAAGTGAGATGCATTCATTTGCATTTCTGTGAGTTTGCTTCTCATGAAATCGGTTCCATGAACACTGGCAAACTATTAACTTAATATCACAACATAATGAGCTGTTTTCTACTTACATCAATGACACAGAGAGTTTTATTGATGAACAGATCTTTTTGGGTATCCTCTGTATTCATACATTTGAAACCAGACGTTTACATAAACCAAATAAAAAGTCACACCAAGTTAAATCAGACCAAATGTATTTTGTTTTAGGTCAGTTAGAATTACAAAAAATACTTCTTCTTGCTAAGAAGTATTTATTTATTAATGCCTTTAAAATCAGACGTTTCCATACAAAATGGTTACCATCTCTGGAAAAAAAAAAAAAAAGAAAAGCTCAGATGATGATGTCTTGGCTTTGGAAACTTCTGATACGTTTACCTGAGACATTCCATGGTTTGACATGATGGGAAAGTAAAAGGAAATCATCCCAACTGTAAAAGTATGGGGTGGCAGAATCATGTTAAGGCTCTGTTTTGCTGAAGGGGGAAACTGTTGTGCTTCATAAGCTAGAAGACATCATGAGAGAAGAATATTATGTGGAAATATTGAAGCAAAATGTAAAGACATTAGCCAGGAAGTTAAAGATTGGGTGAAAATGAGTGGAGCCATCAGCATGGAGTCAAACTGGCCTCAGAATAAAGGTTGCACCAAACAGCCAACTTTCAGGATAGCTGATTCTTTGCTCTGCAAAGATGTTTTATGCGTCACATTGACGAGTCGCAATCACTTGACAAAACACATTTTTCCAAGAAGATGAAAGATTAAGAACGAGGTGAGTTTTAGTTTGAATTGTGTTAAAAATAAAAAGTATTTTAGCAAAGGGGAGTAATGTTGGGTGTGTTACATGTCAGGCTGCTTTTCATCTATCCAGCTGATCAGCTTCATTCTGCCAAGTCCACAGTCTTCACCATTATGGTGAAAATGGCAATAAAACAGCATTTCTGTCTGATTTTTTAAATCTGATTTACCTGTAATTACGCTTACCTCATATCTATATTAGATGAGGATACATAACTTTCAAAGATGCCACAAAGACTAGAGACTTCTTTGTGGCATTTATCAGAAATGTTTATTTGCATGAAATATTCTCAATCAAAATGACTTTTGGAAAAAGATTTCAAAAGTTATAAATCTGCTCTTAGTTGGCAGTTTTCTAAGTTTTCTACGGGGGTTTTTGACCTTGAACGAGCAAAATCCTACAGTCTTTTTCTCATCTATTAGTCATCATTCTGTCAAACTGTCCAGAAAAGTAAGATGCCGTTTGACAGCACATCTTAACAGAAAACCTTACTTCTCTCATGATGATTCACAGTGGAAATCAAAGGCTCTCTCCAGTTTTGAAAGGTAAAACAATGCAGGCTTCATCACTGCAGGTGGTTTGGTATTTGGGTGCTACATGATGGGGCATCTTCCAACCCTTCAGGTCGGCTTCATGTGGTGAAACACAGCTCTATTTTGCCTCCATGCTTCCGCAAGTTTCACCAACTCAAATGTAAGACAATTTAAAGGCCTTTATGAATGGAATTTAAGATCTGAATCCCACATGCAAATTTCACCCAGCCAGCTGGCGGTAAATTTGCACTTAACCATGATAGACGCAAACAGCTAGCTAGCTAGGAAAGGCATATTAGAAACTTAGAAAGTTAGCGGTTGCCTCAGCCATCTCGAGTCAAAATGCAATGAAGATGTCTGCATGTGACTCAAACGTCCGCCTGACAAAAAAATGCAAGCGAGAAAAAATAAAATATACAATATTAAACAGACTGGCCAAGACCAAATTTAAGACCAGTAGTAAAACAAAGAATAATTTGCAATCAAATTACATTTTACAATGAATGTAAGACATTTAAGGCCTTTACTTTAGATACATGAATGTAAGACTTTTTAAGGATGTGCAGACGCCCTGTTCACAGAGCTCTGATTGAAGGAACAGAATGCTCCTTGGAGCCAATTGAAGATACCATCAAAATGAGCCCATTGCCCTTTGGACAGGGAGGTACAAAAAGTTCTCTGGAAAACTCTAAGCCGAGATATTCATCATTTGCCAAAATGGATAGAACTGCAGCTGGATTAGACTTTGCAGCTCTCCAGGAAATGGAAGCCAACAACGCGGTGTGCGTGTAATGTTGTTTCTGCCTACCTTAACGTGGCTGTACTCGGCCTTGCCAGACTCGCTGCTCACCGCCTTGGTCTCGGCCCTGGGCTTCAGGACTTGTCGGAGAGGACTGGTGATCGGCAAACCCGTCACGCTGATCCCATCTGAACGTACAACACAAACCACAGAAGAAGAGACAAAAAAAATAAAAACAACATAAAGATAAAGATTATCATTATTCACCACCCGGCAGGTGTTCCCACAGGTATATCAGCTGTCTATGATCCTTTCATAGGAGCTTTTTATGATGAATGACTTTCATTATTTCTTGAATGTAGTCACTTTCGGCTATCCATTTTTTCTCTCAAAAGCGTTTTTTTTTTTTTTCTCCCTTATCGCGATTAACTCCATACTGCATAAGAAATCCATCCTTTTTTTTCCAAATTATTAATTTTTCTAAAAATAAAAACAAGCAACTTAGCCTGACGGGGGGCCTAGTAAAGCATGGCGGGCCGCCAGGCTTACAATACACTGGGGGGAACCCTGATGCATTAATATAAAAAGATGTTCCAAATTATTTATTTTTAAGAAATTATTTATTAACAAATTAACTGTCCATTAAAGCTGCAGAAGGTAACTTTTATTTTTTTTTAAAAAACTGACAGACCATTAACACATTGAGCAGCGCGTAGAGTCATGACAATTTAAAAAATATCTACACAAAACTTTTTTATAAAGCTTACAGTACGTATTTTACATTAAGATTGTTTTTTAAATACACACAACCAGTTCTTAGAGGACATTCACAATCTAGATGTGGCCCAAAAATGAAAATGAGTTTCACATCCCTGCGCTAGACAATCAACTGAAATCAATATGTAAACTTTGGAGAAATGACATTGGCTCTTATTATTCTAAAGCCAACGAGGCCCTATGGATGATATCAAACCTATTTTCACTCTAGCTTTGGTAAAGCAATTAAAAGTTCCCTTTTTCAAAAAAATAAAAAATAAAAATCTGAAATCAACGTGGTATGAAAGGTGCCATGCACAAAGAACACATGGCTACATTTTCATTGCCGACCTTGAGAGAAGCAGTGCAGGCAAAGGAGCAGCTGCACAATCAGCAGCTGCGTTCGGCACCACCACGGGGGCTGCAGCTTTCAACCCACTCAAACAATACCGAAAATGTGAAGCCCACAGCCTAAGCTCTGACGTCAAAGGAATCAAATCGCTCTCTGACGTCAGAGCAATTTCCCTCCCGCCGGATAGCAGACATTACCAGACTCTGAGGCAGCTCACGCAACTTCAGCTCTGTTCAGACAAACTCAAAGGCAGGAAACTCGGAAAACTTACTTGTAGAACCGAGTTTGAAGAGAGTCTGACAGAAATAAAAAGTGGGAAAACAAGAGGTGCTTGCATCAAAACGGTGTTTTCAAGTGAAGTCAGTGCTGTTACTTTGGTGAAACACAAAACGATCATCATAATGATTTTTGATTAAAAAAAAAAAAGACTCTGGCTCCAGGGTGTTGATCACTTAGTCACATTTAGCAAAGTCATTCAGAGACGAGCGCAAGCTATCTTCACTTGGAAGTAGTCTGCTTTGAGCATTTTTGTAATTAAATATACTTTTTAAAAACAAAACAATCATGTTAAGAATACATGAATGTGTGAGATGACGAACAAAACATATAGAGTACATACAGTTGGCAACAGAGTGAGTCAGCCAGCAGCAAAGTCGCCCTGCCAACCGCAATAAATTTGCGCTCAACCCATGATGGACGCAAAAAAGCTGGCTAGCTAGATAGCTAGCTACCTATTGTATTTTAGCAACCTCAACTCCCTGAAGCCACAAATGAAAATATCTGTGTATGACTCAAACCTTTGCCTGGCAGAAATGTCAACCATGGAAAAAGAAAGAACTACACAGGAAATATGAGATTAAATAGTTAAAAAAATAAAATAAAATCTGTGACTAAATAAATTTAAGGTTTTCTAAATCAACATTTTAAGGCCTTCATTTTAGACACATGAATTTAAGAATTTCAGGGATGTAGGGACACACTGTTCAGCTTAACACCAAAAAATACCCTACCACCTAATAACTAATCACATCCCCTTTTGTTGAAGTTACTTCTGTGAGACACTTCTTACAACCATCCACCAGCCTCTAACATTGGTCTGAAGTTGTCAATTTTCCTCAAGAACCCTCTGACACACGGTAGAATTCACGGTAGAACCACATGCTAGCAGTCAAATTGAATGCTAGCAAATTTCCGGCCGGAATGCTTCCCTGTTAGCAACATGTTAACCACATGCTAACAGGGAATGCTTCCCTGTCAGCATGTGGTTCCTTTCCTGGAATGCTGTATTTGGCATATGCCAAACATATCCTCTTCTGTTGCCCAAATTATTTAACTTTAGACTCATCTGTACAATATATGCTTATATAATACTTAAGGAGTGTGATTTTTTGTTGGTATTGTTGTTTTCCATTTTCTCTAGCAATCTTTAGTCAGGCCTTCAGAATTGTGTGCTACTTTTATCACACAAAAAAAAATTCAACTGCACTAAAAGTTTCAGTTGTAACTTGACAAAATGTGAAAAAGTTCATGGGATGTGAATTTCTTCGCAATGCACTGTATGGGTCACACTGTTCACACTTCTTTATGAATAAAAACTGAGTTTAAATGGGAATTATGGCATCAAAGAGTTTAAACTTAACTCTGAACTAATTCTATCCAGTGAAAAAGTATCTGGTTTTTAATTGCTAACAGCAGCTGAAGGAAGCACAGTGGTCTACTGTTTGAGAACACCACACAGTAGTCTCACCTTAATGCCCTTGAAACACAGAAGGAGGTAAAGATCCTGTTTGGCACAGAATGCTAACAGAATAACTAGTATCCCGCCTGCAGCTATTCTCCCCCTTTAAAAGCCTCTCCAGTCTGAGATAAAACTCAGTGTTGTTACACTTCATCTCTGTTTTCACTTTTTTGTCTTTTAGAACTTTGCTTGAGGATTTCCAATGGGTCACCGTACAAAACAAATGAGTACTCAATTTGAAGCTTAACTGTAGAGGCCCTTCAACTCCTGACCTCCCATTGGACCAATGGCTAAACAATTAGCTGGTCTGAAATAGCTAGCTAAATGTTTAGCTTGATGGCTGAAATTAGATTTTCCTTTAACAAAACAGATATATTCTTGGAGGTATAGTATGGTCCATTTACCCTCTCTTGAACCGGTAGCCGGCTGATGGATCAGGCCCAGTGGCATGGGTGCATATGAATATAGCCATATTAATATTTTTAACCTATTTGAAATTACCGCTTATGGCTAAATAAAGCGTACTATATTCAATTTGGATGTGTTGGTCTGATAAGACACAGTATTCAGACTACTATAATTTATTTCTATTCACTATATTAATATTGGCATGTATTTATACAGGTAAAATATGCAATTTGCTGATTACAATAAAGTCACAATGTAAACCTGAATGACCCCATAGTTTTTTTTCATCCACTTACAAGTCAAAAATGGGACTTTCTACGGCTCCTACAAATACTTCCAGTGATTATCTTTTGACAGATTTACAGATGAATTTACAAAAACATTTGGAGGGGGACATTTTTATTTAGTGCTTGCTAACAGTGTTTACAGTACACGTGACAATAATCTAGCAGATTAAACAGAGAAAGGGAATAAGAGTGATAAAAAAATAAAAAGATCCTTTATGAGTGGCGGCCTGTTTCAGGAGGTACACATGACTCTGCATGTCCTGTGGCACAGGAGTAATGGGAGCTGTGATTAACTATGGCACTGCCTTGCAATCAGCCCCCACCCCCGAACCTCCCTCCTTCACACCCACCTCCCAATCAGTATCTGTCTCGTTCTGTGTCTGATGGCCTCAGGGAGATTTGGGTGAACTCAGCATTTCTATCACAGGCCGCCTTGCTGCCAGCTCTTCAACATAACAGCGAAGATTGAGAGTTTCTCATTAGAAATAATGGTAAGGTTTTTAGCACAGCTCCGAATTGCAGTGAATTACTAAAAATCATTTTTTTGCTGTTTTCTGCCCTATCCGAAGATTGTCTGCATATTAAAGCTAATATGTACACAGAAGTTCATTAGGTGACATCAAAATTAGGGCAGCAAAGGATAAATATACGGAAAAGCACCATGTACATTTACATAGCCTTACCAGAAAAAACAGTAAATGTGGCCAGTCCGATAGGAACTTATCTTCAGACTGAGTTTATTCTGCTCCTTATACTCCTTCGATTGATATAAGGCGGCCTTGAAAATGAGATGACCTATCTCATGGGTGAATCTCTCTGATGAAATAGACAGAGTAAATCTAATGACCCTCCTTGACATCATATTTCCAACACATAAGAACGCCAAAAAGTAGAATTCTTATTCAAAGTTGTAAACATAAAAAAAAAAGAAAAAAAACACATTTAGTTCAAGAGTTACCTTATGATAACAGCTCAAGTAATGCCTTCAGGGTCAATTTTTTCCCCCCCTCTTTCCGTGACTTTCCTTTGACCCTTCAGGCACTCTGATTTCACAGAACACTGAAAAATGAAATAGAGCAGATATTTTCTCTCACAGGACTGCCAACTAGCGCAGTCCTGTGAGAATGGCCACTGGCACACTTGTCTGCGGTCTTTTTTCACTCCATTTCGTATATGGAAGGCAGCTCTCATCTGCCGTTAAGTTTCCTGGAGGCAGCTGAAGGTGTACTCAAACACACGGCCGTAGCTGGAGGAAAGTATAGTTCTGCATGTATTTTTCAAGAGTCAATTTTGCTCCGGGTGTTTATTTCTCCATTTTTCAGTTGCAAACTTCCTTGACAAGCAGTTTGTTGTGACAAGTCCAGCTCCCGAATACATACCAGGTGACAGAGTTCCTCTAATCCACGATATGGTCCTTAAATGTTAAGAACACTCTTAATTATTTTTCCAGAACTACTCGTGGACTTTTCACTGATTGTTTCTTGCATGCTAGCTGCAAACACAGTCTGCAGCAGGCGACACCCTCTTTGCTCGTGCTGTCATTAGCTTCCACACTCACCCCATTTAACACAATAAAGCGCGCTGGAAGTCAAGGCCCATTAGTCCTGAGTGATGATATCAGTCCCATCAGATCATGAGTTATGGTGTGGTGGGGTCTTCAAGCAGGATGAGAAATGAGAGATAAGCTGTGTCTGTGGATAAACTGGGAAGGACCAGCCTCTCCGTTCCATGCCTGCTGAAACCCAGAGAGCACTGCGTACCAGCCAGGGATTATCAGCGTAAATCAGATGTGCATACGCCTACAAAATCACCAACAAACAACTTATGTGCTAGGCTGCAAAGATTTTCATACTAGCTTACATTCTATCGCGCTGCAACGGTAAACAGTGTTATTTTTAAAGGGATTTGAAATGATTGACAACAGAAAGGCATTTTTTCCTTAAAACTCTCGACCCTGATACCAAGTTAGCAACAGTATTGCCTTGATACGAGTGTGTTAAGATCGATACTTTAGTTTCAGATTCCCTCGTGTTATGAGTGTCATTAGGTAAATAAAGACATTTTTAATGCAAAGTTGATACTTATAATGGCCTTTTAATGCAAGTTTTAATAGAACTTTGTGTTAAAAGGGTCATTATTTACCGCATGACACTTCATGACAACAGCGGTAAACATTCATAAAGACTCCATGTTCATGACTGTTCCTATGACATGTTTATGACAAGTCAGTCTTATTCACACCCCTTCAAATTAAGCTTCAACTAGTTTCTCAACTCCTGTAAGATTATTTTTGCTT
Organism: Poeciliopsis paucimaculata; assembly: GCA_903067055.1. Lineage (NCBI taxonomy): Eukaryota > Metazoa > Chordata > Actinopteri > Cyprinodontiformes > Poeciliidae > Poeciliopsis > Poeciliopsis paucimaculata. The sequence continues at coordinate 14,703 of CAEGAD010028622.1, forward strand.
TCATTTGCTCGTAATTTTTTTTTACTTCATTTAGAAAACAGTTCACAAAAAAAAATTGTTTTTCTACTGTTCCTGTTTATCATGTTAATATGTTAATAGTATTTTGTAGACGCCTTTAAACTTTGCCCAAATTCTGTATTACATTTCAACAAAATAATTCAAAAGAAATTTTAAAAAAGACCTAAATGTGGTTTGATGATATACAAACCTTAAATCCTAAGTATCCGTTTCCTCACTAATATTCACTTGTAAAGCTTTGGAGTTATTAGATTAGGGGAACCGACTGCAAAATACGGCAAGCTTTTCAGTTTTAACTGTTAAAAATATTGAAAAGCTTGTAAAATTTAATCTCCTTGAATAGTGGGTCCCACTTTCTGTGGTCTATATATAATAAAATGCATTGAAGTTTGTTGGTATGACATGGCAGAATGTGAAAATGTTTAAAGGTCAAGAGTATTCACGCGTGGCTCTATATTTCAGAACAAAAACCACGAGGACATTCAGAAGTGTGCAAATAAAAAGACAACAGCCTCCAACGCAGCACGGCGTATGGAAGGGCTGGAAAAATATCTGTTTTCCAGATATCTGAGCTTACAGTTCTATTAAATATAGAGCAAAGCTGCTGCGAACACACACACACACACACACACGTGTACACTAGCAGGACTGCAGCCCAGGGAGGCGCGCAAGAAGTGAACTCTGGTTTCCCCTCAGGCTGCTCAGCTACAAAAAGGCAGAGCTGAAGGAGAGATGAGACCCTTCCACCCGAGCCGAGCTGAGGAATTCATTCATATGCATCGTCTTCCATATTCATCCGCATGCTCTCAGTCATCTGCAGATGTTGTTATTGCAGCCGTTCTCTGTTCTCTGCATTTCTATTCATAACTTATTGTTTGACCTAGCTACCATTTCCTCGCCTGACAAATATTTATACTGACAAAAAAAGAAAGAAAGGAAAAAAATCAATTACACATTTCGTTCACAATAGATTTTTAAAATGCTGATTTCCCTTAAAAACATTTTAATAATGTTTTTAAAATGTTTAATTTGAGGCTGTGGAACTTTATCAAGGTCTCCGACCCTCGCTGTTAAAAGCATCATTGTGCTGTAAAAACTATCCCTTTTTATTTAGAGCTGGAGCTTCTAAAGCAACTAATTTAACTTCCTTGGCGGAAAATGAAACAACACACTCCTTCAAATGGTGGGAACTTTAAATATTGGTTTCCAAGTAGTTAATGAGTAATGTAGGCTATCGAGGTTTATTGATGTCTGCTATAAAGATGCATCGACATCAAAACTTTCACTCATTATGCTTGTCTTATGACTAAAGGTTGGGGGGTTTCTTAAAATTTACATAAAGGTTGAAATATTTTGTTAAATAACAAAATATTTAACAAAATATAAATAACAATTTTAAAAAATAGCACTCGATGCCTTCACCTACTGTAGACATGAGCTACCAAGACGTAAGGTGGGTTGGATGTCATAAAAACATGCTAATGGTGATAATAATGAGTGTGGACATATGTATGTGAGTGAGCACATGATCGTTCTGCTAACGGGGCGAGAGAAGGTAGGCTCTCATTAGAGGGGAGGTTGGGATCCACTGCACTACAGCATGTCCAACTCTCTTCACTCAGCTCTGTAAAATGCTGACAGCTGCCAAACTGAACAATGACAATCAACACTTGGCTGAGTCCATTTTGCTTTGCCAGGGCAACTTTCTGAATCAGCAGAAAGAAGGCTGAGAAGTATCGTCTTGAAAATGTCAACGAAGATTGGGTTTGACAAGTCCAACGACGTCGACCAAGATTCACATGTTTTCTCTTAATAAATCAATCGTAGGGGAAAAGAACTCTTAAAAAGCTTGACCGTATGACTTTTTTTGTATTGTAAAAAATAGGATGTACTTAGCCTTTGGCAGCACAGCTATTCAGGCCAAAAATAGCATCTCAATGCTAACCATGTAGCAGCAGCACAGACGTGCCCAACACCAACGTTAGCATCCACTGTCCTCATTTCTAAATAACTTCCTGAAACACCTGAGAGCTGAATAGGCATCATAGCACTTTGGACCAATCTGATGTTTGAATAAACTGAATATTATATAGAAAAAACAATATTTGTCTGTTGAGCTCATACGTCTACTTACCTAACATTTTAGGTGCAAAAGGAGTTTTTGAATTGAAATGCTGCATATTTTGTTACGTAGTTTGTGACTAGTTCTTAATCCAATTTTAGACCCTCTGACTATCGATGCAAAAATAAAATCTTAGGTTTGTCTGTATAGTTTCAAAGTGAAAATGTCTCAGTACACTTGAATTAGAACAAAGATAACTTACAAGTAACTTCTATGTGAGAAACACAAGCTTATTTCAAGCAAAGGATTATTTAATACAGGTGAAAAAGTGCTAGTTCTACTGGCAGATTCTTTCACTTATGAAATTTTTCACATATTATTTGTGGAATCATCTGCCAGTGGAACTAGAACTTTTTCAATCAGTATTATGGAATTATTGACTCTTGCACTGCATAGCACAGCACACTTCCTTCATTTGTAGAAAATGTTGAAATCTCTGCTCCACAGTGTGTTGGTGTGCTATGTTAGTAAAATATAGACATTTTTGTTGAATGAATATAGTTTTGTAAGGGGTTTTAAAATCATGCCATAAAAAATTATTCTAATAATAATAATAATAAGCTGGTGCTCATTTAGCAAATACAGCAAACTTTGTAATCTTCCTGTACAAAGGCGTTCAGAAAACAAAGTTGAACAACAACTTTATGCAAATTGGTTAATCAGGAGACCAACCCGACGTAATTACCATGACCGCTTTATGTATTGTATGCCAGATAGCATCGAATGTCTTTGGATGAAACTGCAAACCAATAAAGTCACCGGAATAGCTGCATTCAGAGCTGTTGTATTTGGAGGAAACACATCTTATCTCATTAATTCAGGGCCTGGATAATCACGGGGCTAATTAAAACGCTCAAACTGTATCGTTCCGACAACTTCACGTCTGGCGTGCCGTTGTGGCGCCGCCCGCGTCTGCCTTCCCAGGCGTCTGAATCCACATGCAAATGCCCTCTAAAGTGAACTGGGTGGGAGCGGGTCCGTTTCACATTAATATTCATCAGCCCCTGAGCATCTGTAATAAAGACACTCGACAGTGTGAAGAGGGAGGAGGAAGACGGCTGCAAAAACGAGCCGGGGAGGTTAGAAAATGAACTGTGGCAGAGGTTTGTGGGAGAACGTACTGAATGAGCTCTGAGGTAGGGAGGAAGGTTTGGCTTGGTTTTTCTTTCTTTTAATTCAAACTGATAAAATCTAGCTCTGAAGTGAGGAAGCTACTGTACGGGCGAGGAGGGGAAACTCGGATGCACAGACCTTCACCCTTCCTGCCATCGCTGCTGAATCCCAAATAGGAGGAGGCAGAGTTTTTAACAAGCTGGGTCCATGTAGAACAGCACATTCAGCTAATAGGAGCACATGTACTCCTAAAAATAACAACAATAATTCACAGCAGAAGAGGAGATGTTTCTGTTTCCAGTATGCATGATTACAGGACGTATATTAAAAGAACTGCAGCTAAATATTTGCTACTATAGAGCTGCGTTGAATCACTGAGTTCCTTTAAATTAAGGCTTAAAACCCACCTGTGAGTTGCTTGGGATTAACAGTAAGTGGAACATTGATCGTTATAGCTGATATGCAATTGCTTGATGAGTTTGATTATGACATTTGACAGATTGTAATGTTTCATAACTGATGACTGTATTGTGTTTTGAACTGCTCTACATAAATAAACTTGACCTTGCTTATGTTAAATAAGAACGGGTCACAAAAGATGAAGGTATACATAATTATCATCTCTTTTCTCTCCAGTGCATAGTGCTGTACAGATGTATCCAAGTCCCTTTAATTGTTCTTTTTTTACATTTATTCATATTATGGCCAAAAAGTTTCGTATCTTTTATTGGGATTTTGTGTGATTGAACACTAAGCCTCCAACAATTAAAGCGGTCACGACAAGCAAATAATCAATGAATTGCACGACGAATTAAAGCGGCCTTCTTTGATGGTCATTTATTTTTGAAGGGTAATTTTGTTATATTCCATTTTATTTATGGTTTTATCATTACGCCTGCTTTTTATATCCTTGGTGTTTGTTGCTTTTGGGGGGTTTTTTTATTTTAATTTTGATATTTAAAAACCCTTACAGTTTCAGAGTTTTTTATGGAATTAAAATGCAAACGTACGTAACTATGCTAGTATCAATGCATTACTTGAAAATGTTCTCAAAATAACATTATTATCGTTTATTGCAGTAACTCTTGGGACAACTCATCGTCCAGCAGAACTTATTGCATCACAGAAAATCCTAATAAAAACATTCAAGTTGGTGATTACGATGCGAAACGAGGCAGAAACATCGAAGGCGTCCACTCACCATCATTCAGGTCCTGCAGCAGGTTCTCCTGACCGGAGAAGTCCAGCTTGACTTTGATGCCGATAGTGAGAGTCACAGTCTGGCCCGGCTTTAGCGGAAGTTGGTGTACTGCTTCCTCTATATCCCAACTCAGAAACTTGCCAAACACTTTGTCTGCAGAACCAAAGAAAACAAACAAACAAAAACGATACGTTTAGAAATGGGAGAGGTGGTGGCGGGGTGTTGATTGCACGTGAACACTGCAAAGCGCGCCTGTGTCTCTGTGACGTCCTCCGCGCCCGTCAACAGACTATAACGTACGCCGCCCAGCCCGTCTGACGGAGACGAATGACTCAGCTGCATCCACTTCAGCCAGGAGCAGCGAATGAATGAAACATCACCTGAATAAAGCATGCGTTCTGCCTGTGCAGGTGAGCCACTCCTGATGGAGGAGACGCCGCGGGAAAGGCAAGGAAGCCGCGCTTCGCACACAAACCCAGGCCGAGCTGCAGACGGCCACTTCTTGGCGGAAACGACGACTTACACGTCCCGGCTCGATTCGTCACCAAAACCTCTAAAAATCCTCAGAGAGGATGTGAACGTGGGCGCCATTAAATAAACATTCATGGGAATAACTCTCTGCCTTAATTATTCATAAAGCCGGAGCTCTTGGATTGAATTAAAAGTGAAGAAGCGAGAGACAGAGCAGCCAGGAAAGCAGGAGGAGGATTTAAAATACATCTCTGGGACAGAAGGTCGTTTACTCAGCTGTGCAGCATCAGTCGTTGGAACTTAGCAAGCAGAAAAGCTTGGATAGTGGATGTCATTACAATTAACGCAGCAATTAATTACGCAAAATGGGTTCCAGCAACCAGAGTGACTGATGAGAGAAATTCTTTGTCACAAGAGAAATTAAAAATACTTTCAGATTAGCGTATCTTATTGTCTTATCTATATCCATTGTTCTATCAGCCGTTTCCTCTGTGCTGTACTGTACTTTGTGCTTATATATTTGGATATGTCCAAGTATTTAACAGGAGACCTGAGTAAAATGATGTGTTTACAGGAGAGCATGGCTGCAAGGGTGAACAGGTGTTCAGTCTCCAGTGAATCAAAGACAGCTCACTTTATTTTTACACCTATTAAATGCCACATAACCCATTACTGTATTCGGAGAAGGCTTTTGTCATCCATCAAGCATTCTTTTTATTTATTTATTTATTTTGGATACACATGTATTTGAGAGAAATGGGGAGCTGTCATATATTAAAAGATGGCTGTTGTCTGCACGGTGGCAGAAAGAGTAATGTATTGTTTGTTTCACAACAGATGTCTTCCTGTTTCGGCTCTTCTCATCTTTTATTCATTCGGTTCCCCAAAGAGAACTCGGTGCCACAGAAAGACTCTCAACTGTTGCCGGTCCAACGCCCACACCGGATTACTTCTGAGGAGGAAGGAGGACCAGGAGAGGTCAGCAGGACCAGAGTACGGTAGATGAAAGGTACGTCCAAACAAAACGAACAACATCAAGCTCCATGCCTGACTGATGTAGTTCTAGAAGCAAGATGGGAAGAGTTTGAAAAGGACATTGGTGGAAATAAATCAGTGTCTGACAACATGAAAGAGAAGAATACCATCCCACTGTACGTAAGGTTTATGATATAGGTCACAGTTCAGCAAGATGTAGACAGTAAATACATAAAAGGCCTAAATAGAAGGAAAAATGACGCAGAAAAATCGCTAGAACAACTTTCTTTTCTTCCTCTCTGCACCGGCTACGCTACAGAGTTGTTGCCATAGCAACTGACTGACAACAATCACACTAATGTATCAGGATTCAATATTAAAAAACACAAACATTTCTGACACAAAGAGCAGAATATTCAGGTTGTTACAGTATTACCTGTAACAAACTGATAATTAATCAATAATTATTCATTTCAATAATTGTTAATTATTGAAATGAAATTACCTGATTAGCTTATTAGGTAGCTAACCTGATAAGCTAATTTAAACACCTGCTCTGCTGAGGAGCTGTCAGAGAGTTGCTGTGTGGGTCGCCTTGTTCTTCTTAACTGAACCAAAACACACAGAATTCTGCAGCACATCTACATGTTAAGGTTGTCAAAGTCAAGCTAGCATTACTGACATTCACTTCCCTCTCCACTTTTTTTTTTAATTCAAATTTTGTCACGGCCTTCCATGTTTCCAAACCTTGACAGCTAAAGCAAATGGTAGTAATTGCCAGCACGTGTTTCGCCCTCCAGCAGGGAGGTGGGGCGGGAACTATAGCACGGGTGACGTCACGCAGCAACGCGTCTATAGAGACAAAAAGTGGACACCAACAAGTTTCTAAGGTAACAAAAGCAAAACCAAGACTTTAAGAGGTTTTTCTTCCTTCACTGCAAAATGTGAAAAATCAAGAATTAAGTTGTCAAAATTTAAAACTACTCATAATGAGAGAGACATGATCTGAAAGAAAAAGAAACTGGTGAATAACATGAAGGTACTTAGTTTTGCATTTCAACACATCAGAAGGGTACAAATTTGATATGAATGTTGAGATAAAAATTTCTCATGTATGAAAAAAAATGTATGTGGATCAGTGACACACCCTTGGGGAAGCCAGTTCGTTATGACATGGGGTTTTGCTGGAATCTACCCTCTAAAAAGTATTTCATCAGGCATTCCAACAATTGTAAGATCTTGCTTTATGCATCTCAAAATCATATATGACACAAAAACATAAGAAAAGCATCCTAAATATTCAATATTTTAAAAGTTGTGTTTAATGCATTTTTTATCTTTTAAAAGCCCAAATTAAAGTCGAACTCAATCGAATAATAGGTAAAGTATGATTTAGTTGTTCACTGTTAGAATTTGAGAATCAGAAGTCAAACAACATGGAGGCAGAAAGAAAAGAGACAAAGATAGAACTATTTGTCTGAATGACAAGATATTTGTTTAAAAGAGTCATTTTGGGGAGAAAAACCCAGAATCTGACTAATGAACCGTTTGAAGTGCAATAATAATTATGCTTAGTTATTTTATTTTTGATGCCCTGTAAAGCCCTATAGACTTGAATTTGTATGACTGGTGCTAGATAAACGACCTTGCCTCGTCTCGTCTTGCGTGTGTGAGCTCCCATGAAACATCAGCTTTAATAAGCTCCACCAATTCTGACAGAAAGTATCCAATCAGAATTATGCCAGAAGCTTATTGATGGCTAATAAAAGCATCTAGATTCCCTGCCAACATGCTACAGGGACATTTACCCAAAAATAGCAGGCGTGTATGTATGGACTGGTAAGCAGGGACACCATTAAACATAAATTAAGAAAAAATAACTCAAATTGTTTGTTACATGATCATTTTATCCTGGAAAAAATGAGTTCAAATGAAAGCCTAAACTATCAATAGTGAGTGTATGTAAACTTTTGACCAAACTCACATACAACACATGAAAATTAATTAAATTCGTTATGAATACAGTTTTATTATATTACCAGATGGCACATGGAAAATAAATTCTCAGGCAAGGCCTTTAAAAAAAATTTTTTTTTTTAAATGAATAGGACAACGATAATAATTTTAAAAAAAAGTGGTCTGTGCTTTGAATTTCTACAAAGTTTTATTAATATTTACCCAAACAGTTTCCAAACAGATGACAGCAAAGGAACAATCCTTATCGCACTCGCTTCACCTTTTCTGCAAAGACAAATTTATCTCCTCCTGGGTGGGCTTTGCTTCAAACAACTGTGTGTGTGCAGCTTTGTAATAAGTGAGAAACCATCTTGATGGTTTCCATGAGCTTGTGTAAAATCAATAATATATGCACTATGAATAGACCAAGCTGTTCACATCTGTTCCCAGTAACACGATTGCAGATTGTAAATAACAGCTTTTCTTTTCACCGACAGGTGTTGAGCAGGGGATACTGTTCGTATGCAAAGCTCCAAATAAATCGAGATGCATTAAAATACATGAATACCAATATGATTATCAGCAACCATCAGAGCTCAAAAACGAATTGGAAATGGAAGCAAGAAAAGCTGACCCAGGCTTGGCAGAGAGAAAAGAGACACCCAAGCACCCAGTGCAAACAGAAGATTCAAAAGGTGGTGACCCCCAAAGAGGAAAATAAATTAATGAATAAACTTATGAGCTGCCAGATGGCTAGCAATTAACCAGCAGCTTTGGGCAAAGTTGGCAACAAAACGTCCCTGTATATGTAAGTTTTAAATTAAAATCTGAAAAATCGACAATGATTACCACCAAATGTGCTCCAGCTTCCAAAGGAGAGTCCAAACAACAGAGCCGAGTTTGCTTTCCAATCAGTTCCAGGTTTTGTCGTTCCAAACCTTGGAAGTGAAGCCCTGTCATATTAAGAAAAATTATTTTGGCAAAAGAGACTCGCCATTGTCTATTATTTTTCCTGTGTGTGAATAATGGTTCCCATGTCCCAACGGGTTAGAAATGGCCATTTCCTGACTGACAGATATTAATAACTTGGCTGATTCTCACTGGTTTTTTAAACTGCTATAAATTGGAGCATTATGTGAGCTCTTTAAAGGGACGTATTATGTGTTTTCCAGGCACATAGTGTCATTAGGTTATTCCACCGGAATAAACTAATGCCAGGGATTGCTGCAAAGTACAGAACATGAACATGAATGAAAGACCCTAAAAATAGGAAGAGTAGTGTTTGATGAAAATGCCACTTTGAATCAGGATAAAACTGAGCAACAAAGAGGATGATAATGGACAATGTTTCAGCAATAACAGAAAACTCACATCCTCTTTGAAGATGATAAACTTTATGTCAAGTTCTAAGTATGTCTAAAGCAGAAATGTAAGTCTAATTTAAAGAAGGATGATACAACCTGCTCCTTGGCTCTGTCTGTATGGTTTTATGACAACTAGAAACTTCAATTTTCAGAATTATCATTTGGACACACAGCAACATGCAAATTTCCCATGGAGAGCTCAGAGGTTGAAAGTAAATACCAGCATGGTGATTTGAGCTATAATCTCTGTATATTTCCTGAAGTCAGAGTTTTTCTTTAATCTACAAGCGTTTCGAGAAAAGCTCTATTTCAAAGTTGAACAAGTAAGATCACAACTTCCTTTGAGTGTGGCCACCAGGGGGAGAAATGCAAAGTACAGAGCTTCTTAAATGTAGATATTATTCAACTGTGTTTTTTAAAATGTAAAACAACATTAATGAGAACATGGTCTCATTACACGCCAACAGGAGGATTTCAATCCACCTAAGCCGATCATTTCTAGAAAACCCCCAAGCTCCTGGGGCGATAAAGAGTCCTTTTCTCACCATGTTATCAGTGAGTCATGAATTCTCCATCAGCATGGGTCACCACAGGCTTTTCCTGTATTTGCGCCTTTTTTTGAGAGCAAGCGTTCACGTAAAGTGTGAACAAGTAGAGAAGTGGAAACGAACAAAAGTAGCCTGACGCAACGAGGCAGACGGGTTCGGATCGGTTGGCTTGTCGCAATGTGATCGAGTAACTGCTGAACACTAAGAGAGACGAAATGTTTCTCTAAAGCTGTCTTAAGAATATTTCCTTATGTGGGCCAGAGAAGTCTGTTAGAGAAATATGAAGGATTACTAAGTGAACAGGTCACACAAACTTAGACCTGGATTAGAAAAATCTGGTGGGGTGGGGGTTCCAACAAAAAGGAATAAAAGAAAACAGAGAAGCAAGATTATATGTTTTACCTTTTTGGATTATCTAAAACATACCAAGGTACTTGAAATCTGCAACAGAGCTCTGTTTAATTCAGCTTATATTAAACTAAGCAGAAATACATTAATTAATATTTTTTAAAACCCGAAAGGAAATGATATTGTCGTAGTGCCAGCATTATTAATACATGACTATTTTATGATATAATGCTAGCAGAAATCACAGCTAATGGTGTGTTTTTCAGAGGAAACACAAATATTTAGCAATGAACCAAGACCAAGGTCATCTTCTCCGGTTTTGTCCACAGTGTTTATAATGTTTAGCATTATTGTTTTTATTTTAAAAGGGTTTTTTTTACACCATTAAGCCCAGACTGCATGCGTCTTTGCGGTGCTCCACTCTGCTGTGCACTTCACTAGTAGGTGACCTGAGGCTGCGGGACGCTATAATTAATTGTGTGGGTTAATACATACAAAAGAACATTTTGACTTATCCACTTGTAGCTTTGGCATTACTGAGCCTGGACTACAAAATTGTTGTGAGAAAAATAACTGGTGGATTTGCAAAACTGATTAGCCAGAGCTTGTTTAGTATCTCCCCAGGAAAAATAAAGGAAACGGAATGGATTGAAAAATAAGACCCAAACAGAACATAAAGAAATATACGCAGCCCCAAAAGAGAGTAATTTCAATTGTTCTGAACTCCAAGTGTATGACAAAATGTATTTAAGGGGTAAAAAATTTGGGGGGGTTTTCCCCATGATATATCCAATTTAAGAAAAGAAACTGAGAAAAAAAAATAAAACCAGAAATTGGATTTGGTATGATAAAAACATTTAACTTTAAAGCCGTATCACCCAACTCTATCCAAATGCATCATAAAATCCCAGAATAACCATGAGTGCATTAGAACTTGAAATGATCAAATCCTGCAAAACATTTGTATCATAAACTATTATTTCCTGAATGACTAAATTCTAATCACTTATAAGAAAGAACAATAAGTTCATGCAGACCATTTGAGAAAAAAGCTTCTGTCAGAGACAGTGGGATGAAGACAAAAAGGGAGATGCATTAGCAGTCCCAATGAGCAGGACTGCAGCAATGGGAGGTGTGAGCAGGTGCTGAACAAAGAGATGAAACACCAACTAAAAAGCCACAGGGGCATGACAGATCCAGAACCAGAGAAAATAGGGTGGTGACCCCGAGCAGCAACACAGCCACAGACACTGGAAAAGACTGGAGCACCAATCCAATGTGTGGTGAAGAACATCAAAGGCTGTCCACACTGACGCAGCACAGAGTCCCCTGCTGTGGCTGCTTTGGTTCCACTGAGCTTGTTTATTAAATCAAAAGTCTTATGTGTTTTTGCTTTAATGGAAAGAAACGCCTTTCTATTTTTTAGGGGTGTCATCTGGAGGCCGAACTGTAAAATTCTCACCTTTAGTGTTGACAGTCTTAGAGGTCAGCTCCAGACTCTCAATGTCTTCCGTGCCAATGTTCTCCAAGGTGATGGTCAGCTGCTGCCTCTCTCCGTTAAAGAGCTGGACAGACACGGAGCTGGACAGTTCCTCTTTGGACATATGCTGAGGGGTGTGAGATGATCTGTATGGAAAATGAAAAACACAGAAGTTACAACGGTTGTCCTTCAGCAGGACAAAGAAACATCTGTGGCAACGCTTCCAATGAGTCGAAATTGGTAAGTTTTCATTTGGTAGAAAGTCCAGAAACCCACTTTTATATTCTGCCTCGGTGCACTGTATACTAACCACTGCAAGACACAACACTCCAAAGTGGGAATACAAACCAACCAGCCAAATGTAGCAGCAGAAGAGTTGACCACAGTTCAGTGGGTGTCAAGAATATATCTTAATGGAACCTGAGTCTTTAGAGAAAATAATCTGTGGATTATCTAAAGACATAATACAACTTCTGGAAGGTGTGCATCCTGTTACATAAAACCGGCATAAAACCAACAGGCTTTCCAAACAAGACCCATCATACCTGCAGTCAGAGGCTGGGGCTGCATTGTTGCTTAAGGATCTGGATAACTTGCCATTATAGAAACCACCTCCAACTGACCACCACCAAAACTAAGGATGTGGTTATTGATTTCCGTAGGTCTCTAGCTGGAGAATGTGCGGCCATCTGAAGCACATGAGCAAGTCCACAATTGATCAAAGCATACAAAGCAAATGTTTTTGTCAAAATCCCCCCCAATGTGGGTGAAAACACAAGTGCACAGAGAGCTGGTTGGCTGCTTTGTCACATTAGGTGAAAAAAAAAAATCCTCATCTTGAATGTGAACAAAAACAAAGAAGATTGTCGATTTAAGGAGAAGCAGTTAACACAAAAATAACAATTTTCTGTTATCTAACCGTGGAAGCGATGTGCTGAGCTGAAGCCGAGGAAGGGAGGGAATGACTTCCACTAAACAGCCGCTTGTCTTCACACTAGGCAGGCCTTCCAGCAGGCAGTCGCTGCTCACGCCGAATACGGACGTGTGGTAACCTGCGGACAGACGGGAGAGGGGATTAAACAACTGGTGTCCGCGGGCCAAAGCCGCACAACGTGAATAATCTGTGCAACATATGCAGCGCTGACCGTTCACCGTGATGTTGCCAGCTGTGCGCGGGACTCCGACCAGAGTGACGGGGTACAGCCCAGATTCAGCGGGCAGGGACAGAGCAGCTGGCAGAGATTCAAACTCCACTCCAGAAGTCAGCAGACCCTGAAAGCAACACAGAACCAGTAATCATCAGCAGATGCTCCAGATGTAAAATAGTCTAATTTTCATCAAAAACCTAACTGCTAATACCCCGACGGAGAGGGAAATTATCCCAGAGAGTAACAACTCCAACTAAGCTAACCAGATTTGTCTTATTTTGACACTTTCAGTATTCCGTGCCAACATGATTCGCGTTTGTTTTTCTTGTTCCTCCATGAATGGAGAATCAAGTGTGGCTGAGCGATTCCGAGCACCTGTGTGCTGTCCTACAGATAAAAATCTGGTGGCCAATTCCAACCGCACAAAATCACTGCATGCCTGAGAGGCGACTGAAAATAAGCCGTACAGATCAGAACGCAGGAGGAGGAGGAGGAATCGGAAAGCTTTGAAATTCGGCAGTCCGAATTCCAGCTGGGTTTTACAGACAGCAACACATCCACAGCCAATGTTTTTTAATGCATCACAAAGTGTACACTGGCCACCCGGAAGGTAATTTTCAAACAATGAAATAAAAGTATGTGGGCTGAATTTAAATCCGCTCAAATATAGCCCAGAAAAAGGAAGTGGCGCATGAGATTTCTGGTTTATTATACAGTACCTTGTACAAGAATTCGCATGCCTGGAACTTTCTCCACATTTAATCACATTAAAACTACAAAATTATTTTTACCCGGATCTCATGTGGCAGAAAAACAGAAAACTATGATTGTGAAGTGGAAGGAACATTTTGGTCTAAGTAATGTTTCTAGTACATTAAGAAATGAGACGAAACAAACTTACAAGTAACTTTTCAGAAGGATAGAGGAACTTGTCTTAAGTCAACCATTTCTTAATGTTGTTCCAGTGGCAGACTATTTTACTAATGAGATATTTTTTCCATGTTTAAGTGAAATATTCTGCCATTGGAACTGGTACCTTTTCACCATTATTTAGGAATTATTGACTTAAAACAAGCTCCTATATGTTTCTGAAGAGTGGCTTGTAAGTTAGTTTTGTCTTATTTCAAGTGTAATAAGATATTTGCGTTAGAAACTACACATAAATACTTGATAGGATTATGTATCATGCAGTGGGGATGTTTTTCTTCATCAGGGAGAGGGAATCTGGTCAGAGTTGTTGGAAAGACGGAAGAAGCCAAATACAAGGAAATTCTGGACAAAAACAGGTTAGAAGCTGAAAAAGACTGGAAACTTGAGTGTTACATCGTTTTCTGACACAACAATAAACCAATCCAGAGAAGGATTAAAGGGATTTGGATAAAAGTAGATTCATGTGTTAGAAAGGTCTAGTCAAAGTCCACATCCAAACCAAATTGAAAATCAGTGTCTTGAATTAAAAATGTACACACAAATTGGGCTATTTTCAAGGAATTGTAAGAAAATTCCAACCTGTAGATATGAAAAGTTGGTAAAGACATACTTATTATACTTTATATTCCATTTGTTATTATTCACTATTTTGTGAATGTCTTTCACATAAAACTCAATAAAATACATTCAGGTTTGAGGATACAACATGACAAATCCAAAAAGTTCAAGGGTTAGAAATAGTTTGTAACTTTGAAGCCTGTCGCAACAAACAACAAACTCAAAAATTGTTTGTTTTATCGTTTTTTTCTTTTTATCTTTGCTCTTTTTTTCGCAAAAAACGGGATGACAAAAGTCTGCAGTCTGGTGCTTTGTTCTCTACTAACCCTTTTCTGAAGGACAGTTTTGGTTATAGAGACTTTATTATTCATTTTAGTTGTCATTTCTGTTGTTTTGTTTATTTATTTTGGATGTTTAAAATGCCTTTCTGTTCCAATGTTAAATGTTCCTTAGAATTTAAAGTTCATTGATCTTAGAGAATGTGTTCTTGCATTATGGTGACGCCATTACTCAAAAACATTCTCAGACAACAATATTAACGTTTATCGCGATAACGTCTGTGGACAATTTATCGTCCAGCAAAATTTGCAATTGCGACAGGAATAGTAACTTTGTACGTTTTCTGGGGTTCGTTTATTTTTTTCCTCCCCATTTCTTCCGCATAAAATGTGGAGGAAACTCAGAAACCAGAAAAGCGGCGCCCATTGAAGCCGTAATAAATCTGTAATGACACTCCCAGAATAACTGTGCTGTATTTACATTCCACAAACACCCAGCTGTGTGCAACAAGGCAGACAGAGGTGATGTAATGACTACATCAATTCCTTACTGCAGACACTACCTCACTGGAGAGAAAGCTGTTCAAGGGCTGAGCCTGTAAGGTGCCCTCGGTGTGATTTAAGCACTCCTTGCCGTCACATCGGGACATAGTGTGCTTCTCTTAAACAGCTCAAATCTCAGCGTCGACATACTGGAGACACTTCTTTTCCGTTTGGACATGAAAAGGTTAATTGCCTTGTTTTAACAGCAATAATGGCTGAAGCATGTGCAGAGAAAATGGTTTTGTTTGGTCCTTTTGACAGTACACAGTTAACCTTTTGTTTTCCTTCAAGTGGTGCCGTGATAATGGCATAATTACTATCCGGGGTTGTTATTTCTTTTTCTTTGCTCATAACTGTCCGCCTGGTCAGAGCTAATGGGCAATGAAGAGAATTGAAGACATAAAAGAAACGGCTTCCCAAAATAGAGAAGGCACTATTTATCAAAGTTTCTGCAAAATGACGATGGCAATTCATAAACCTAAGGTTGACAACATGTTTACAGATTTATAGCACAGGGTTGCCAAAGTCCAAATAGAAACAACGTGAGCCAAATGTTTTCGATTAAACACTTTTTATATTTATAATGACAAATACTTAATACTTAACAGTCGCTACTACGACATTTTGACTGACAAAATTGCCATTGCAAGTCAATTAAGTGAAAATTATTCACTTAGGTATGGAATAATGTACAGATACACTGTTTGGGCAACATTTGCCACTAAAGAATTTTTTTTTTTGGTGACATTGTTGTTGTCATGTATGCATGCATTTGTCTAGGTTCTGTTTTTTCTCTCTTTCTGCAGGTTTGGCAGCAGATTCCTGACTGTCATCTTGTATTTTCTCTATCCTTAAGTGGAAAGAGAAACTACTACTATGAGTTCACACTTTCGGAGGAGAAGGAGGAAATAATGACGAGCTGCTGCACTGTTGGACACCGTTTTGGTCCAACACTGTGTGCTACCTCAATTCTATCCACTCTGCTCTTCAGCTAATTTAACAGCTTCTGAAAGTTAAGTAGTTTGGGCTGTTTTCCACAAAAACAAACACTCCCACAAAACTCAGACCAGTCACACAACAGTTTCGGTCATCATCTCACTCTACTCAGCTGAAAATGGTTCTCAAAGTAAATCCTTTTCTATTCCATCAAACTCCATTTTTTTGCGTCTCTTTCCAATAGCAAGTGAAGAATGAGACGCGCAGATCAACACAAGCCCTTGCACTTTATGCACTAAAATACCATAAGTTGTTTTGTTTTTTTAAATCATCCTGACTTCAGAATTTATCTTAAAAAGGAAAATTTAGGGAAAGCTAAATGCGCTAGAGGTTTTCACGGTTAGCAACAGCTCTAATCAAAAATTTAGCATTAGCTTAAGTGTCCACACCAATGGCAACTTGTCTTTTGGCAGCGACTACGCCAAAAGACTTGAAGTTAGGTAGTGCAGAAGGACTGTGCACTGGCTTTTGTATTTGCATTTTCCATAAAACAAAGTCTTTTATTTCAATGGAAATGCATAATTTCCCACTTTCTTTTAAAAGCAGAGAAAATCCATCCTTTCTGCAAATGTCCTGGCCAGTTGAGTACATAAAGTAGGAGAAAGTATAAATGACTTGTCTTTCTATAGCGTAGCGTTGGGCTGCCTCTGAATGGGTCAAAGTTGCTGATGGTGGCCCCAAAATTGAAAGTTAAAGAGGCTGTACTGTAGTAAAAAAATAAATAAAAAGAAGCACTTAAACAAAAATCTATAAAGCTGAGCTGGGTATTAGAGGTGAAATCGTGTGGTGACTGAAAATGGGGGTCTGTTTTGTCAAACTGAGCGGTCACCTTGGCGAGAGATGATGGAAGGGAATACTTTGTGTGTGTGTGTGTGCGTGTGTGTGTGCGTGTGTGTGCGCGCGTGTGGGCGTGTGTGTGTGTGGGTACGCGCGTGTGTGTGTGTGCGTGGGTACGCGCGTGTGTGTGTTTGTTTGCAACCTTGTGTTTTGCTGAGTTGGTTGATGCAGTCTTCCACCAGTTGCAAATTAGCTCTAGATGACTTACATAAACCGATTTGTGTCTGCGTGCAGGACTCTACAAGACCACCTGAGGATCCCGGCTGCCATGGAGATATAAAGGGCTTCGGCCTGCATCTGTAATCTGATCAATTCACTGCTCAGTGGGAGGAATTGATGGTTACGTCATTACAGCCTTGCCATGGCCATTAGCTTGGTTCAACTTACAGAAAAATAAGCAAGAGCTTCCTGCAGAAATGCAATGTGTGCTTGATTGGTTATTAATACACTAGAAAGAGCTCTTTGTAATGTCTGAAAATATTAGAATAGCATCAAGTTTGAGGAACTAAACTGGAAAAAAAAGGGGGCGAACATTGTCATGGTTGACTCTTTAGTCAGATATAATGTATTCATTTTATTAAAAGTCTTTGACACCTATATGCAGTTTTTTTTTTTGACAGCACTGCAATCTTATTAAACTGTTTCTGTCTTCTGGCTGTGGCCCCAGAACCAGAACCAAACCAAGCAGCCACTAATATTGAACAAAATTCCAGAAAACTGCAAAGGTGCTGAAACATT
This sequence comes from Poeciliopsis paucimaculata, assembly GCA_903067055.1. Lineage (NCBI taxonomy): Eukaryota > Metazoa > Chordata > Actinopteri > Cyprinodontiformes > Poeciliidae > Poeciliopsis > Poeciliopsis paucimaculata. Next base: position 32,327 of record CAEGAD010028622.1, read on the forward strand.
GAGTTCCTTGAAATCAAGACTAAAAATCCACTTGTTTAAAGTTGCTTTTGATTAGTAGTGACTGGAATATTTACTTGCTGTGTATTAGAGCTGCACCAATCTGATATTAATATCTGTATCAGGATCAATATTGACAAAAATTCTATATTTGGTATTGGTAAGAATGGGCCTCACCCGTAAGGCAGATCTATTCAGTCTAATTCTGTGCTTTGTGCTCTGAGCGACGTCATGCTTTTTTATTTATTTTACATTATATTTAGCGTTCCTAGTTGCACTTTTTGAACCATTTAAAAGAAGATTTGTTGGAGTTTAATTTTACATTTAATCAAAGTAGTCAACCTATAAATTTAAACAATTTCAGTTTCTTTATTATTTTGTTTTACACTGGCTGCTCGGCTTCTAATTGCACTGACTGAACAAATTAAAGTTATTTTTATATGTTGTACTTTATTGGCACAGTTATCAGAATACTATACAAAAATACAAAATAAAAAAAAATAAAAATACAAAATAAAAAATAAAAAATTTAAAAAAATTAAAAAGATGCATTTTAAGTCAATTCAGCGCTGTTTTTCTGTATCTCATCGGTATCAGCCGATAATAAAACTTGGATATCTATATCAATATCAAAAATGAAAAAGTGCATACTACATATTTGACATAATGTAACGTTTATTACTTGCTTCATAATTTGGTTATTGTGGGATGTTTTCTTGATGTGAAGCACTTTGAACCACCTTGTTGCTGAAATGTGCTACACAGATAAACTTGACTTTACTGATGATATTATCAGATGAATCAGGAGGAATGAATCAGCCAACAACACAAGTCCAATTTTCTTTTGGATCAACTGAGACAGCTGCCGAGATGAGCTGAAACTTCATTCAGGCATTTGTTCTCTACTTTCCCGATAATTAAAGAACCATCACTTTTGACAAGTATTACACTGTGGACGTTTCTGTGTGGCGGATATCAGACAGATAAACCCTTTCTCCGGTCAGGCTTTACATCACTGCATGTGTAAACAGACGCAGCAGTAAAGAAAAGAATTACTGTCTAATCTTTAGCAAACACAAACCAAACAGTGGCCTTGCCCTCGCGTCTACTTCTCCAAAGCAGCGGTGCGGGAGTAACGGAGTGCGTCAATGAAAAATAGATGTCACTGAGGTGTTGGTTTGCGCCTCGGCTGGAGGTCCATTAATAACAAAATGTTCGGGGCTCAAACAGCTGCCGTCACCAAGCAGCTTTCAGAATTGATTAAACTAGACTCCCTGATGTCTCGTGGCTCTTTTACACCTCTCTGTTGGTCTTCCAATGAAATAGAGTGACCCTTCCTTTTTCACACAATATAAATTTTATCTTTTCAAACTGCAAAATGCATGAAATGATGAATGCAATGCTTTTGAATGACGTGTTTTGTTTGCATGAGCTGCTTTCTTAGTGTCAGAAGGCTGAAATATCTGACATTTATAAAGAGGAATTTATACAGAACTAGCCAAGCAATGAGGAGTCACTGAAACCAAATTCTATGTTGGACTCACCACATTACCTGTGCTTCCATTGTCCATATAGCTGCACAATTTCACATTTAGAAAAATAGATTTGCTTAATGGAAACACGCCAAACACACATTTTTTGATATAGGTGGTTGATGGTTTCTCAGCCATATCGAAGTTGGTTTATTTCACAATAAGTAATTATTGAGTTAAAACAAGCTCCTCTATTTTGCTGAAAAGCCACACGTATGTTCACTTTGTCTCTTTTCAAGTGCAGTAAAACACATTTAGACGTAGTTTAGTTTATACTTTGTGTTGTGTTTGTTTTTATAAAGTCACAATTACAGGGTGTATAATGGTACACGGAGTGTGTTTGTTTTCTGCTTTGATCTACCATGTTCTCCACACGAAGCTCGTAGGGCATCGGGTTGTACACCATCAGCTGAACTTCACAAACGTCTCCTTGAACCCACTGGAAATCTATGAAAAGACAACGAGACAAATGGTTAGAGTTCACTTCAACTAAAACATTCCACTTAAAAATGTGGCTCGACATTTTTAAAATGTAGAACAAATGTGTCTGTATTTCAGCTTATGTGGCTCCTGTGATTTTTTGTTATAGGGATAAAGCTGTTTTCAGTTGTAATGATTGCCATTATACAATTTTATGCTATTTCGATTTAATTTTTTTTTTTTTTTTTTGCTTCAGAACAAACATAGACCAACCAAAGGTTACTCAGTTACAATGACTTGGGTTCTTGAAAAAGAAACTTTTATAAGTAGTTTTACTGCAGCATACCTCTACCCAAGTGCTTTCAACTAAACATGTTGGGTTAAACAAGGAGGTTTTCTATTCAGTCATTACTTCTGTTTGAAAAATGCAAATCACAAAATAGTGAAACTATACCGATTTTCATTTACAATGAAAAAAGAAATCCAAGGAAGTGATAGTGATAGTAACACTGGTGTTGTACCAGGTTTACCAATATTTTATTAACATTTTTCTATCCAATTACTCGATTAATCGTAAGAATAATCGATAGATTACTCGATTACTAAAATATTCGTTTAAAACAGCCCTAATTGTATTTATAATTCTTTGAAGGGAAACTCAAAACTTTTGTTGTATGGAGAAGATATTAAGCCCCGCTGAAGGTTTTCCTCCATTTCTAAATGTTCCACATTCTCGTACAGTTGGACGCTCCGTTCGCAGTAATCAGACTTGCAAAGAGGGGCCTCAAAAAAAAAATCCCATCTCAAACCCTGGAACGGAAGAGGATTTATGGAGGGCCAGCCGCAGCTGTGGCCCCAGGGAAATTAGGCCAGTTCAAAGAAAGATATCTATAATATGACTGTCTGGAAAGCTCCATATTACCGCAGGTCAAGCTTGAAGGCATGCTCTAACAGCTGGCCAATTAAGTGTGAAATGCACCTCAAAAAAAAAAAAAAAAAAGTATTTTGCTGGCATCTCATTTGTGCATCATAATTCTCCAAGTTAGAACTAATATTCAGCAGTAATCTTCAAAAGGCTTCAGCTTTATGAAACATCATCTCAGAGAGCGATAATGGTAGCCATCCATCAGGGCTGTTTGCTTGGGATTCCTTAAAGAGCGAATCATTTTGTCAAACAGCCTCTAACAGGATCTTAAAATGATTTGGTGAGAGAGTGAAGTGGGGGGTGTTTACTGAAGTTACTGGGCCCTGCAGAGAAATGTTCTGTAAAACTATCAGCAGTATTAATGTGCCCATCTGAATAATTTATCATTTACGCACACGGGGCGCAGAGACGGACACAAAATCCATGCGTGGAAAATGAAGCGGCTCCACAACACAGCAAATATCTGGTAAACAAACCAAAATGCTAGCGCTTGGGCCTGGCTGACTCTGTGGAGTCATGAAAAATTTAAGTTGGAAAGATTAGAAAGAAATATTCAGCTCATTTTGCAAATGGGAAAAAAATGCACTGTGTATTTATGACAGTCAGAGATTTCAGTGTCATTGACATTCTTACATTGGAGATTGGAAAATAGCCACAACACTAGGAATGATGGAACTCCAATGAAAATCTGCAGAATCTAAAAAAAATTTCAACTTTTCTCCAATTCAGAAAAAAAGGTTAAAATCGAACAATCAAAGCTAAATATTTGGTACAAATATCAGAAATGTCACAGTGACTTTTCAAGCACATATTCATGCCAAGGTAAGGCAAGACTATTTGAATAGTACGTCAAAACAAGGCAATTCAAAGTACTTTATATGATAAAAACATCAGAGAAAACATTATGTTGCAGTGGTATAACTGCATCATACAATTAATGATGTTCCAGTTTTTATTAATCAAGGGCAGCTCTAAACAAAAGGGCTGTAAATCTTTATTTAAAGGAAATTGGTGTTTCAGCTGTTTTGTAGCTTTCTGGAAGCTTGTTCCAGATTTGTGGTGCATAGAAGCTGAATGCTGATCTTCCATGTTTGAGTCTGGTTCTTTGAAGGTTGTGTCATCAGGTTGATAAGATAGTAATCCCAGAAACGTTCTTCAGATGATAAAAGACCAACTTTGTAACAGTTCAGATCTGAGATTCTAGTTGTAACAACTGACTCTGGATCGTTCCTCTTTAGATCCAAAGTCGATCACTTTAGTTTCGGTTCTGTTTAGCTAAATACAGTTGGCACATCCACACAGCACTGTGCTTCTTCCACAGTCTGTATTCATGTGATGACATTGACGAGGGCAGTGTCAGTACTTACGGTGAGCACGGAAACCCAATTGAAAGACACCATCACTGGTCATTGTTAAGAAGCTGTTTAACTGTTGAAACACGACCTTTTTCAATCACTTTGCTGATGAATGGGAGGTTGCAGATTGACCTGTAATTTTCCAACACCAACTTGTCCAGATTGCCTTTCCAGCAGTGGTTTGATAACTACCGTTTTTAAAGCCGGGGAGAAAACGTCTGATAACAGGGCTGAGTTTACAATTTTGATCCGATCAGACGCAACGACAGGCTAAACTTTCTTGAAGAAAGTTGTGGCCAAGATATGAAGAGAGCAAGGGGGTAAGAATAATTGATTCATAATTTCTTTGAAACCATTGTGGATGAGTTGGTAGAATTGTGCAATTTCCTTTAGATTCAACACCGGAACTGGACTGGACATTGATGTGCAAGCTAGCAACCTAAGTTAAGAAGTCAGCAAATTCACTGCAGGTCCTGAGGATTAGAGTTCATGTGTTTCTGACAGCTTTGAAAGCAAACAGAGAAATTTAGCCTCACAAATCCCTGTCTTTGACCACAGTCATTTTCACCAAGTCAAATAATGTATGTCGCATCACTGCCATTCTTAGTGCTACTAAAATTAAGGGACACTGCAAAGTTATTACAGATGTAAACAGCACTAAGAGACCATAAAATAAAAGTCACCACTTCGAGTTAATAGTTGTAGCTGCGTTTCAAATAGAGCAGAAAGCCAAACATATATATTAGACATATAACCGTCCAAACACCCAAAGGGCACATAAAGTAAAAGTCACGTCCCTGTGTGGCCGTTCAGCTCTGTAACAGATAGACTCTCATCCAGATCAGAGTAGACAGCTCGCAGTAGACAGTTCTTAAAGCAGTCTCAGAGCAATTACAGAGAAAAAATAATAATAATCGCCCGTTTTATGGCTGCACATCAATCTGACTCATTCTGAGTGACTTAAAGAACAACAACAAATCGTTCCTGTACTGAGTTATAGATACAGAAGAGCTGCATGAGTCTGAGTCACCTGTTTAAAGACTTTAGAAGCTGCCAGTTGCCTCACCAGATTACTCAATCAACACATTCACTAAAAAAATGAATTTTTTCTCAGCTGCTTTTTGTCAAATGAAAAGCAGCTCCAGAGGCTATGAAACATTACAGCTGGTCAAGGTTATGTTTTTGTAATTATTAGCAGTTAATCAAGTCGACTGTAGAAACACTTGTGAGCAGATTGGTTCCTAAGTGGTTTGTGTGAACATGTTAAACCATACAGTCACACAGCAGGTGTAATCCCTTTATTTTAGGCTAAATGAGTTTGCTTTTCTTGTTTTTGCTGCTGATGTTTCTCTTGGTTTTAAATAGTTTGTTGAAATCACAGCAGGCTTCCATCTAATCTTCCAGCCAACAAACTGATTTATATTTTTATATTGTGATTAGAATACAAAAATACATGAGCACTGATGATAGCAGTACATTGGGGTTTGGAGACGGAGGGCAGATGATGTACAAAGATTGTAAAAATTAATGTAGTAGAAAAGCTAAAAGATTAATTCAATTAAAAATGTCTGACACAGAGATGTTGACTTGGCCACCTAACTCTCTAAATCTTTATTTAACTGATTATCAACTGTTCTTCGTCACAACAGGTGGATTTTGGATACGAGTGGTGACTTGTAAAGATATTTTTTAAAACTTACCAGTAACAATACAAGCTTTCTGCTGCTTTTATTTATGTAATATCGCAGTCTAAGCTCGGAAACTTTGACAAATGCCTTAAAACTATTAAATGTCACTTCAGAATGATCTGAAGCGACAAGGTAAGATTACATTTATTTTCACACCTGATGTCAAGAAGGGTCAGAACTTAAACGTTAGCTTGAACTGGAAAAGACAAACAACCGTGGACTCCGTTGACCTTCTTTGGACTCACCTATCTTCTTACAGCGCTCCTCTCCTCTGTTGTGCATGATTATGGGCGAGTAGATGAAGGGACTGGCGGTGGACACGCTCTGTCCTAGCAGGCCTTTCACTTTGTGGGGCCGTAGGCTGGTGGGCAGATTGAGCAGCTTAACTGATCTGGGGGGAAGCACAGAAATATGTTAGCTTTGCATTAAAGCTAAAGTAAGGGGGGATGAACTGAGCTAAACTTTGGGTTACTATTCACAGGAAGTTAGTTTAAACTTGCTTGGGTTGCATGAAATTCAGATCACATTGCTGAATATTCATGAATATTACAGAACAAAGCTTGAGATTTATGGTTGGGCTTTCTGGGAAAGGTTACAAACTCAGCAAGCAATAAAACACAAAAACACAGGCAACTTTTAAACAGTGTTTATCCAAAACTTCCACAAACAATGGACTTAAAAAAAAACCCTCAAAGTAATGTATAATCACATCAGCCTTTAATTATCTCATTACTTCTGCTTAACTGGGTTGTTTTCCAGCTTCCTCCTGCATTAACTACTTCCTGGAAGGCTTAAAACTTCAAACTCTGCATGCATGTTCTGTCCATCACAGCTTATTGCAGACATCAGAGTCTAGTTTTTGGAAAAAGAACTTTGATGTGTTACGTTGCAGATTTTTCAGTCAGATGGGCCATAAACATTCAGATTTTTATGTTTCTTCGTAGAATTAAAATTGGGCAACTCAGTCTAGTTAGTTTGCACCATTCTGCCATGAACACCCTGACTTCCAGTGCGCCAGCCAACAGAAGCACTGGCACTCAGGCAGAAGAATGATGACCATGGCAAACAGCCCATGTTATTAGAAGTACTTCAGATGAGGAGATCTGGGAATGCCTTTTGGTAATAAAAGTGTCAGGCGACAACAAAGCACATCACATTACAGCCCCTGTCTTTAGTGAAGTGTTCCAGGGCTGCTGATCTGTATGGCAGCCAACAATGAAGAAATACTACAGCAATTTGAAAGCGAGTAAAGCAGGGTAAAGCAGGATGAATTTGAAACATTTTGGTGATGGCAGAGTTAAAGTGATAGTTGGGATGGTAGGATGAAAAAAATGGTCTTATGGTTTTAATAGCCCCCCTCAAAGTCCATAGAAACTCTGAAAGGATAAAGCATATGGAATACATGACAGTTATAATATCCAAACTTACTGTCACATGAACCAAAATCGTCAAGTCGAAAGTGTTTGGAGGACAAAAAAAATATAATAATGAAATAAATAATAAACTAGACCATTTCTGAAACTTCGGTTGGAACCCGTTGGAAGCGTTTTGATGACAAAAATTAGCATGCCAAAATAAGCTAAATGTACTCAATAGCATGTGGAGCGTCATAAGCATGTATGTAATTTAATATCATGGAGCTGCTCCCTTCTGTATGTTAAAATTAGTGTATAAGCTAAAATTAGCCAAAATGCTAATGTTAGCCTAAATGCTGCCAGTGGAGAGGGGTATAACTAGCATGTTGTTTTACATTGACTTCCTTAATTCAATGTGGCTAATAAAAATTTTTTTTAAATAGCTCAGAAGCTTATTTTATGGAAAAGGCCATGCTTGCTAATGTTTGTACTAATGTTAATGCACTGCCTTCTGATTTTTACTATTGCTAAAGTAAAAATCAGATGTTTACTTTGTGGCACTTGGTTACCAGAAAACGCTCTAATCTCTTAGCAACAGAACAACAACAAATATTGTTATTATTCAAAACAAAAGATTTTCTCTCCTCTTTTTAAATACTACTTATCTTATTCTACTTAAAAATTGTGCAGTTGGTAAATTTTGGAGAAAAGTGATTATTATTTTTTTTTTTTTTTTTTTTCTTTGCTGGTAAAAATACTATAAAACAGATATTCAACACAAAACCCTGATTTATACTTCGTGGCAGTTCGTTACCAAAAAAATCATTAATTTTTTAACATCAAATCAATATCAATATTATTGTTTATAAAACAGAAGTTTTTTTGAAATACTACTTATCTTGTTCTACTTAACAATTCTGCAGGAGGGAAATTTTGAAGTAAAGTGAAAATGTTTTTCTTTTGGTCATTGATGGTAAATATACTGTAAAACAAACATTCAACACAAAAGTAAAACTGATTTATACTTCGTGACAGTTCGTTACCAGAAAAAACGCTCATCGCGTAACATAAAATCAATAACAAGAACTATTAATGTTTATAAAACATAAGTTCTTTTGAAACACGGCTTATCTGCTTAGACACAAAAAATTTAGAGTTGTAACGTTTGCATAGCTAAATATCTGCTGTTTCCTTTGTGGCCCTAAGTTACCAGAAAATGCACTCACCTCTTAGCGACATATTAACAACAAATATTGTTATTGTTCAAAAAACATAAGATTTCCTCTGCTCTTTTAAAATACTACTCATCTTATATGATCTAAGAAATGTGCAGTTGGTGAATTTTGGAGAAAAGTTTTTTTTTTTTTTTTGTCATTGATGGTAAATATAGCGTAAAACAGACAATGAACATAAAAGTAAAAATCTGAGTTATACTTCGTAGCAGTTCGTAACGCTCATCTCTTAACACCAAATTAATAAGTAATATTATTGTTTATAAAACAAAAGTTTTTTTTAAATACTGCTTATGAGTTTAGACACAACAAATTTAGAGTTGGTAAATTTTGCAAAACAAAATATCTAATGTTTACTTTGTGGCCCTTGGTTACCCGAAAACCCTCTCATCTCTTAGCAACAGATTAACAACAAATATTATTATTGTTCAAAAAACATAAGATTTCCTCTGCTCTTTTAAAATACTACTCATCTTATATGATCTAAGAAATGTGCAGTTGGTGAATTTTGGAGAAAAGTTTTTTTTTTTTTTTTGTCATTGATGGTAAATATAGCGTAAAACAGACAATGAACATAAAAGTAAAAATCTGAGTTATACTTCGTAGCAGTTCGTAACGCTCATCTCTTAACACCAAATTAATAAGTAATATTATTGTTTATAAAACAAAAGTTTTTTTTAAATACTGCTTATGAGTTTAGACACAACAAATTTAGAGTTGGTAAATTTTGCAAAACAAAATATCTAATGTTTACTTTGTGGCCCTTGGTTACC
>CAEGAD010028633.1:0-44288 GCA_903067055.1 Poeciliopsis paucimaculata
TCTTTTTTTATTCTCTTATACGTTAATAAGGATACAGTGTTATGCAGAGGAGTACTTAAAACAATTTTATAGACAAATTATACTATTTATAGTATAGAGATGTTTTCTTCTTCCTAGGGGGGGCATGACAGAAAATAATTGAGAAGCACTGTGTTAAAGTAACTGCGAGTAGCCTCCCGAGTTTTGTGAAAGTTATCTGTAAACCGCCTATAAATAATAAAACATAAAGTGTAAATTTTCCAAAGTAAATTTCAGAATGGATTTTGTAATTTTGTAGATCCTGTGAGTGTAATGCAATTTCTGTGTATCTTCTAAATCTTTGCATTTTCTTTCTATTTTGACAAAAGTTCCAAAACTTGGTTTGTACTTTTAAGGTAACTTTCATATTTGAGGTCAGTTCCAGAAAGTAGCCTGTATATTCATAAAAATTGCGTATAAATTATGTAGAGTTAGCCTTACAACTAGCCTTTGAGTTCCAGAAGTCACTATTTTAATTGTTAAAAATGTTATGTAAATTCTTGAAAATTGTGTAGCCCTGAAAATCTCTTCAAAGCAACCATAAAGTTCTGGGAAATATGTAAAACTAAACATATAAATAAATGGTAAATTCCAGAATATAACCAGGATTTTTTACATAAATAAGTAGTCTGGAAAGTAACCTATAATCTCTAGAAAGTAACTTTTAAGCTCTCAAAAAGTAACTTGTTTTTGCTCTTTAGTGTAATTTTCTTTCCTTTGTAACATTCTGTCAGTAACCTGCAAGTTTTAGTAGCCAATTGTTTAGTTCACATATTTTATAGAAACTGTTTTTGTTCTTTTTTTTCATGAAGTCAAATGCTGTAGAAAAAAAAGAAGCCACTGGAAACGACTGGAAGCTCGTTTTATCTGTAAAATATGTCCAGAAGTTCAACTTCAGCCTTTCATTATCTAACACGATGGCAGTTTGCAGCTTGATTTGCTGTTAATGGATTTTTTCCTGCTGTTAATGACTTAAGGAAGCTGATAGCAAGTGAGGCATTACGCTTTTGTGCTGACATCCTAAAAGCAAAACAACCAATTAGGAGCTTTTTCCTTGTTTTGCCTTCAGATAACCAAGACTCGAGATAAAACCGCGCAGCTCAAACACAAGAGTTTTACTGATTATCTACTTATTTTAAATTAATGTAGCAACATCAGGTAGGTTGATCATTACCTAATATTGTTCAAGCAGAGAACCACATAAATAAACTGTTATTTGCATGCAGTCCTATGCTGACCACTAGGGGGCAGTTTGCAAAAGACTGTTGTAGAGAAATATTCTCTTGAAAGTATTTGGTTCCAGCTGAAGCTCTCAGTAACGACCAAAGCGTTTTTGTTAAATCTCCACTGTAGAAAAAATAAATCCACTCTGATATTGAGAGGGAATTATCCTCCTAATCCAGCAGTTCTCAAACAGATTAAACACATAATCCTAATCTGTTGGCAAAAAGACTCACAGAACAACAAGGCTGCCTTCTCAAAGAAGAGAAAACATCTCTAGTTTTGGAGATTTAAATCGTTTCTTTGTTTTGTCTTGCTTGTGAAGATGAGCTGGAGCTGAGGTACAAGCTTGACAGCGGCAGAGCTGCAGAGGTGCTGAGGAGCAGCATGAGGGGGCTGGCCAACGGGCTGCTGCACACCGTTACCATCAGGAGGTCGGCCGACTCCGTGTCCATGCAGGTAAAACCGCCTCATTAGTGTGCAACGCACAGACACCGAGCAGCACCTGGATCCCCGTAGAGCTTCCTCTCTTTCTGCTTCTACGCCACAAACTCTGCAAAACACATCAAAGCTTCGCTGAGATAATTTACCAGAACCCCGAAGTCGGACTAGATCAAAGGTCTGCAACCGGCGACTCTTTGGACCTTCCACAAGAGACAATGACTTCTAAAAACAAAATTATAAAAACTAACTACTGGTTTTTTGGGGGGTTTTTTTAAGGTTGGTATCATGTAAAACAGATATTTTGTTAGCTTTACATCATGTTATATTATTACATCAAAAGCGTGGCTGGAGAGGGAAGCGTAGCAGTAACTGTTATTTAAAAATAATATGTATATTATTGTTGTTGTTGAACAGATGAAGAAGTGCTAAAAGTTTTGGTTCATCTCAGCTTTCCGAAGTAAAATATCTGGAAAGTTTTTACGCTTGGATGAGGTCATTTTTTTCACAACACTTTTTTGCATCACACAAGTCACATGATCAACTACCGGATGTTTCTCCTGAGGAGAGGGATGAAAAAGACGCTTTACGGCGCAACATGTTTTTTAATGACTTGTCACATGAACAAACTTATTTACATGTCATTTTAACTGCATTTCCTATTTAAAGGAGCAACATCATGTAAAACAGATTTTTTTTTAAAGCTTTACATCATGTTATGATGTTATTCCTTCATCTAAAACATACTTAGAGAGTAAGAAATAACGTTAACTGCTATTTTAAAGTAAATTAGTGCATTTGGCAAAACTGCAATGGGAAGCTACAATTTTATTAAAGATACCGTATCCTGTCCATAATGGAGATTAAAAAACAAAAAAATAGAAAAGTAATGATCTTAATATTAACTGTCTGCCCTCCATCTGCATCTGTACCTGTACATGTGAAATCAACATATTGAACAGATTGTTAATTTTTCCTGTCAAATATTTAATTGCTTGAGTAAATTTCCGTTCAGATGAGGTGGAGGGCGAGTCGTTGTTAACGAGATGTAAGGCTAATTAATGTTAAACCTGTTCAGCCTTCGTTTGGCAGTGAGATTCATATCTGAAGGACACTTAAAATTATTCAAAAGTCCAACGGAGAACCAGGTGCATTTTATTCCTGAAGCTTTGCTCAGTACTAACGTGTCACTTCCTGGAAGAAACTCCAACAGAGCAGCCGAAAGCCATGAAATATGAAGCTTCCTAATCATATCTGGGCTTACTGAATCACCGATCTTGTTAACAACCTCGGATGATATACGAGGGGAAATGCATCTCAGCAGCAGCCAGTGTGTGTGTGTGTGTAATTATAAACATAGTGAGATAAATAAGAAGGTGACCTCGTCTTGCTCTGGTGCAGCCTCCTGATTCATGGAGTTTGCAAGGAACCGGTGAAATATGAGCCCCTTCTTATCCGTTTATATCGTTGTGAATTGTTTTTATCTTTAGTGTTCTGCAATAGAAAGCAGGATGCTGGAAGTGATTGTGGAGAAAATTATCTCCTACAGCAGATTTACTTTTAAAGCTCCTCGTGTTTGAGGTATTTTTCTCTCCTTTCAGATAAAAATGATCTTCAACCTGTTTCTTTGCCATAAATACTGAGCATTATTCTGTTTATTTCCCATCAGGTCGACGATAACGCCAGAGAGGACTTCAACCTGAGCTTCGCTGGAGAACTTGGCAGCCTCAGGTCTCTTGTTCTGGGCCGAGTGCCGGGTGAGTCAGGATGGACGAAGGTCCGTTTGGTTAAAAAACACGTTGACTCGTTAGCTCAAACTCTGGGCTGCGTGGCCTTGTTTTTCTCTCAGCTCTGAGAGGTAAATTTATACGTTACCAGCTAGACTTATCCAGATGATTTGAGAGAAATTTAAAGGGGCAGTATTTTGTAAAATCAACCTTTTTGAACTTGAAAGCATGTAATAATGTAATTCTCTCACCAAAAACATACCTGGAGTGTTCCTAGATTCTTTCATGCATGTTTGAGAAATCATTTAATCTCCATGGCAACCATTCAACTGTGCAAAATGCTTGGGTGGACGTAGCCCCGCCTCCGAGTACAAAGCTCCTCCTCCTCAGAGCAGAAGTTTCCAAACTTACAAGTTTCCACTTAACAGAGCACCTGTCGCTTGCGGCTTCCCCTCTCTGCTCCTTCAGACTAGCCAGCAGCAATTAGCAAACACCTAGAGGACCTGCACATCTGCTGAATTCATTATATGAGCTACTTCTCAATGAAACACTGGTAAAAATGTAGTTAAAGGGTTAATGTGATGACTTTCTGAAGGTGGGGTTTCAAAATGATCTGGAGTTTTTAACGAGACAAAGGCCCAATTTCAAAGAAGTCAAATTTCTTTTTAATCATATTTGATTTTTGTAGTTGTTACAATGTGTCTGAAAACTAGATGATACTGCCTCTTTAATGGAAACACTGCAATTTTAGACCTCAGCTGAATATCGATACAATTTTGCACACATTTGTAGCGAGTGACAGACCTAATGATATTTTGTAAATAATCTGCCTGCAGAGCACTTTTGTAACCTCAGGTATACATTTGATCTCCTCTGATGTAAAGTTCCTCCTAGCTCAGTGCTATCCGTGGGGTTTAACCACTTTCATGTCAAAATGTGACCCACAATCTGTCGAACCAGAGTGGGTCCAAAGTCAAATCAGAATCAGAAAAAGCAGCGGCGAAGTGGATTTCCCGTCGCTTCCCCCCAGCCTCGTCATCCATCAGGCTAACTAATGGAGCCAGAAGGAACACAGGGAGGCTGGGAGAGACGTGATGTAGCGAGCAAAGCAACAGCTGAAAGACGGCTGTAATGTTTCCTCATCAACATGCAGATGTGCTCAGGTAACAGTCAGCTCTCAGTCATCTCATGCAGCTGTTTGTCGGCTTTAGCAGCTGCTGTTTACGCTGCAGTGAGGAGTTCAGATGAGTGATGGGGAGGATGGAGTCGGTGAAATTAACAGATAAAGGCAGAGAGGGAAGATTTGTCCCATGGAGTGATGGATGCAGGCGTTAAAGCTCCATATTTGGCAGCTTGTCAGCTGGATTGAATGTTTTTAAAAGCTGAAGTGAGTAATAACACGAAGCAATGAGCTTTGGTGACAGCCTAATGTTTGTGCGGATCATGATTAACTAGACCAAAGGGGTTTTCAAACAACGTTTTTGAATTCTATGTCTAAAAAAAAAAGATGCATTCAGACCTGAGCCTTCAGAGACACATAAAGACGGTTAGTGTTTTTTCTATCAACAGAAACAAAATTAAGATTATTATCTTTGGACCTAAAGCGGAACAATCTAGAGTCAAACAGCTTCAGTTATTACAACTAGAAACTAGAGATCAGACTGAAATCTGGGTGAAGTGATGGCAGAGTCCTTCAGAGCCACATTAAGACAGTCACAAAGTCGGCCTTCTACCACCTGAAGAACATCTCCAGGATAAGAGGATTAATGTCTCAGCCAGATCTAGAGAAACTCATCCATGTGTTTATCTTTAGTCGCATTGATTACAGCAAAAGTGTCTCCACAGGCCTGACTAAAAAATCAATCGGATCCAGAACGCTGCTGCTGGCGTCTGACTAAAGTCCCTCCACTGGCTCCCTGTAGCTCAGAGAACAGACTTTAAAATACTGTTGTTAATTTATAAATCACTGAACGGCTCAGCACCACAATACATTAAAAACCAGTTGTTGTCATAGCAACCTTCCAGACCCCTCAGGTTCTGGTTCTGGTCTGCTCTGCATCCCCAGAACCAAAACCAAACATGGAGAAGCAGCGTTCAGCATCTATGCACCACAAATTTGGACTAAACTTCCAGAAAACAGCAAAACAGCCGAAACACTGAGTTCCTTTAGATCAAGGCTGAAAACACCAAGTTTGGGTTTTGATTGACAATTATAGAAAATTGATCACCAAAGATGATAATTTTAACGATGGCACTCATGTAAAGCACTTTGAACTGCCTTGCTGCTGAAATGTGCTATAAAAATAAACTTGATTGACTGATTCTCAGATCCGGACTCCTTGGATCCGGACCTGGTCCGGCTCGGCGCGCTGGGCTTCGCCGGGTGTCTCTCTGTGGTTCGGTATAACTCCATCAGCCCTCTGAAAGCGGCTCTGCTCCACCCAGACTCCAGCCCAGTCGTCGTCCTCGGGCCGTTGGTCCGGTCCAACTGCGGCTCGTCGGCTTCAGCCAATCCCTACTCAGCTGAGAACACGCACCACCTGTCAGGTAAAGTGTGACTTCAGTGTTATCACCTGCAGATAGCTAAGATCTCTAAAATACTTAAGCCTGCCCCCTCTCTCTCGCTAAATAAAGTCCCCTAGAGCCAACACAGCCTTTAATAAACAAAACATTATCCAGTCCCTCTAGTTTTTCCCAGTTCCTCCATCATGAAAATTCATGCAAAATCAACATATCTAATTTTTTTCAAGCTAATTCACTATTGTAAGTTTACTGTAAATTTTCTGCAAAACCTGTCAAAATCATTGGATTTAAGTGGTGCAAACTCCCACCTGCAGGTGGCAGTATTTCTTTCTTCTACCACACTGCTGCCTCAGCCGTACTTCAAGTCAAGTTATAGTCTGTGATCAATGTGGAGTGTCAGAAAAATTGACCTACTTAAGTACTTAATAGATTAAATATGATGGTGTATCCAATCTGTCTGCTTGTTATTTTTTTCCAGCTATTTTTTTTCTATATGCAGGTTTTAGAAGAAAAAATATTGCAAATTTTCATGAAAATATTTGTAAAGAAAAGCCATTCTGATTGTAAAAAAAATCACAAATAAATTGCAAAATCTTGGAGGGAAATATTATACCAGAGAAACTTTATGCTCACAAACAACATCCACAGTTACCTATATGGCCTGGCTGTTGACTCCAAACATTACATGAGTTGTGTTATTAACTATTATTATATGACCGTGGAAAAACAAACATTTTGAACTGAGAAACTTATATTTAGGAGAAGGAGCTCATGAAATTTGCTTTTGTGAGTTTCTCCAACTTTTACTTCAGAACGAAACTGACATAAAAGTAAAAACGCTCACTCCGATTTTTTCTGTGTCCTAATAAGTGACCACACCATTTTCTATCAGGAAAGTGTGTCTTAAAATCTCTTATCTGCTTCAAGAAACAACATAAAGCTAGATTGTGACCCATTTATACAAGCAACTTTGAAGGTTTTCCAGTTTAAACCAGTTAGACCAGAGAATGATAAATTACATTAATGTACTTTCATGTTCAGTGTTTCATTTCCTCAAATGCCTTGGGCCGACATTTACGAAAATGCATTTAAATTGTCTTCTTTCTGTTTATGTTAAAATAATCCTAAATGACGGATCGATCCTTGCATCAATAGACCGTATTTGGGACAGGATTCTGTTAAACAGCAGATGGGCCTCAGTAGGAGCTCAGTGGAGAGTTTTTATCCTCAGGCCGCAGCTGTAAATATGATTCAAAAACAAGCACAGGCCCTTTTTCCTTGTTCTGGAAATAATTGCCCAGCCTTATGCTCTCTTGATTCACAGATGGTGTTTAAATTCTCAGCAGATGGGCAATACATTAATATTTACTGAGGAAACAACAAAACAAATGTTTCTTAGACAATATTTTCATCGTCTTCTTGGAGATTTTTCTGCTCTAATCCCAAAGATTAGAGAGATTTTGAGGCCTGGAATTATTTTTAACTAGACGCGCACGCTTAAATGAATTTAGGACGTTGTTTAATCGACACAGGATTAAAATTATACATGTAAACATAAATACAGTAACTATAAAACATAATTACAACCATAATCAAACCGCACCAGGTTTAACTGAGCCGAGACCGAGGTTTGTAGGTGGACCAGAGTTTGAGTTTCATTCACACCTCCCCAAGCGAACCGGACTTAGTAGGAAAATGGACTAGAGTTTCATCAAATATGAAAATCTGAAAATATTTAAATGCAACTAGACGGGGATCAACTGTATTTAAAATTACTTATAAGCCGATGGTTTTTTTATTAAGTTCTTGTTTTCCTTCTTGTTTTAGTAGCGTAATCTGTCCTGCTCTTATTCTCATTAAAAATACTCTAATTCTCTAAATCTTGTTTCTTCTCACTCTCCTTTAATGTCTCTCTGCTGCAGACCGGTCTGGTTCTGTTGGTTCTGGTCAGCCTCTGGTGAACGCCATGAAGTCGGACTCAGCATTAATCGGAGGTAGGTTCTCCGTAAACTATCAAACTTTCCCCACAGCGGAGATAGAGAGAAATATTCCATCAGAAATACATTTCATTTCTCCTCCTCTGCCTCGGTTGGAACCATGACCGCACGAATCGAGTCACTTAAAATCGACTAAATCTTTGCGACTTTGGCACTCGGCACACAAAGAGCACAAAACTAATTAAAGCTGAGCTGACTGGGGAAACTTCTTTCTTTTCCTCTGTTATCTTCAAATGTTTCAGGGCTTTAAAACCAAAGATACTGAGAGAAATTGATTTCAGACGTATTCTGGAATTCCAATTAATATAAACTTGGAGAAATGAGTGAACTGAAGGGCCTGACTTACAGTTAGCTGAAGAAACAGACTGCAGGGCAAAAGGAGACGATTTGACCACGACATGCTGAGACCACACTGCTGGATTCACCGAGAATCAGCCGAGTTCAGCCAATTTCTACATTTTATGCATTTTAAGTAATTTATTGACAATTGATTAATCGAATTGGTAGCTATTTAAGCTAGAAAAATAAATATAAAAAGAGGTAAAAAAATTTAATATGTAATATTTTATTGCTTTAAATGCAGATCTATTGAAACGTCACTTTAAGAGACAAATTTGAAGATTCTTATGGATAATGGAAGCGGTATTCCTATCAGTTTCCGTCCATAAATGATGAAGGATTTTTGACGTTGTCAGTTCTTTCTGTCCGGGCTGCACAACCCAAACATCGTCTCTGTGTTTGCGAATGCTCTCTGCTCCGCAGGTGTCATAGCGGTCGCCATCTTTGTGATCGTTACCGTCTTCGCCATAACCGCCAGATTCCTCTACAGGAGAAAAGAGACGTATCGGAGTCGTGAAGTCAAGGCGGCCAAACAGGAAGAGAGCCAAGATTTCCACTACAACAACCAGACTGACGGCCGGAAAAACGCCTCTGGCGAAAACCCAAAGGAGTTTTTCATGTGAGCGGCAGCCGGCTGGGACGATGCGCTGGTGTTCAGAACCGCGCCTTCGGACTTCACGCTGCGCTACGAGCCAGTTACTTTCTTTAATGGATGCAAAAATGGACTCGGGAAAACATGGAACAGCACAAAGTTTTGACCTTTACTGTATATTGTGTAAATATGAAGCGGAGGTGTTCAAATCCCTGTTTAAGCAACTGTAAATATTAAAAATGTGAATGTGAACATTGGTGAAAGGTGGTTTTATGGATTGTTTTAACTTTGTAATGTTTCTGATGTACGACGGAGTGTTAGGGCCATGCTATGAAAATAAAAACACATACAGTTACCAGAATAAAGTCATAAAACTGAAATATATGAAAATAAAGTCATAACATTAAGACTTTCTTCTTGAAATATGACTTCATTCTTCAATTATTTCGAGTTTATGCTCTGATTATTTTTGCTTTAAATAATTTGTTTATATCAGTGGATTTGTTTTATATAAAAGGGATTTTATGACTTTAATCTCCAAAAATGATTTAATTATGCTTTATTTGATTTGTTTGTCACACTCTCAAAATAAGTTAATTTAAAAAAAAGGAACTTTACGACATTATTCTCAAATTATTTCAACTTTATCCTTGTATTATTTCCACTTAGATAATTTGTATATCTCACAGTGAAAAACATTTTAAATAAAAAAAACAGTAATTTTATGTATTTATTCTTGTAATATTACAGCTTTATTATACTTTGACTTGTTTATATGACAATAGAAGAATAAAAATAATTTTTACATTATTAACAAAAATTTCAACTTTATTCTCAAATTTTACCCGTTTCATTTTATTTTTAAATTTAATCTTAGTGTGGCCTTAATACTCCGTCATATTCATGGCATTTTTTCTGTAGGAAAAGAATGAATGTTTGCGTATGTAAATTGATTTTTTTTACCTTTAATCGGGTTCTTGAGGAGTTCGTCTGAGCTGCTGTTTGCTCAAATGCAAACCTTTTTATCGTGTGTGCTGCTTTGTGGAATAACAATGTCAACTCTTCAAATGTTTTGAACCGTTTTTGAATATCTTAAGAGGACATTTGGGGTTGTGTGGAGTAATTACGAGTAGTCATTATTTTACCTGCAGTAGCCAGCGCTCAGCATAAGCTAGGTTTAGAGATTCAATTATTTTTTTTATCTAGTTTCTAGTGCGGATATGTTAGTACATTTAAAATAAGACAAAACTAACAAGTAACTTTTTAGCAAGATAATGGAGTTTAAGTAAATAATTCCTTAATATTGATTATTGCACTTACAACATGGAAAAAATATGTTGTTAAACAGAATTTAGCAAAAACATTCATTTGAACACCAAGACCTGCTGAGTTAACCTGAGAGTAGCCGTTAGCTTGAATCGATGTAGCTCTTAGCTTCCCTTGAGTAGCTGTTAGCTTGGTTCCAAATAGCTGCTAACATTACTAGCACATGAGAATTTAACATTGTGGCGGCTGACTGCAGGTAAGATACTTGCTGCTCATTACTAATTCAGCAACCCCACTTCAACTATCAAACTATATCTTTAAGATTTAAAGTACTTCTTGAATCAACTATACTAAAAAATCTGAGCAAAAGATCAAACAGACATGTTTCTTTGGGCAGCATTTCAAAATGCAGAAATATTTCCCTTTCTTTTTATCAGGCCAAAGGAGGATTTTAAAAATGCACACAAAAAATTAATGTTTATTATCAAAACTGTACATTAATTTAATAAAAGTCTCATCATGAGGTTACTAGGAGATCAGCGGGAGTCTGGTGTTTCTTTTATATCCATCATTTGTTTTTGGTTTTTTTCTGTAGGTCACAATTTCACTAATTATTTTCCAATTTAGATCCAGGAAAGAAAGCATTTAAAATATTAAATATTATTAGCAAGAAGCTAATGGCAATTCTTGTTACAGAAAACAAGTGAAAATGTTGATTACAGGTTGGATTTTAGCCATAAAATATTTAAAAATCCCCACTTATTTTTTAACTAATTTAACAAAAAATTGAAGCTGTGATCTGTTATGATTCAGGTGCTCAAACGTTTAGTTCACCTTTAACCTTACCTTCCAATTCACAGACTGAAACCTGTAGATCTGTGAGCCAATCATAGTGCAGTTACATTCGTCTCCATATTTTATGTTTTAATGTCAAAGAAACCTGAAAGTAGTAGTTTGGTTTCTACTTGTTGCCACACCTGCTGTGTTTTGACCTTTCAGATCACTAATCGACGCACTTCCTCGTTCTTTTCCAGATATTAAAAAGACAAAGTAGTGCATGGAGTTGAGCATGAACCAGATGAGCAGGATCCAAGGTGCAGAAACGCAGGTAGACAAGAAACAAAGGGCGCAGATTCAAAGTTTTTAACATATACGGATATTTTCACACGCAAAATGTCATTTTTGTGAAAAGAAGCAAAAACTTTTTACCACTTTGCTGAAAGGGATCCACGACTACATGAACATTTTGGCCTAAATATGTTGTAATTTTGCATTGTGATCTACTGTTTACTATATTAGCTGGAGCTAACAGCAGGAGCTAACACCATTAGAAGTAGCTAACACAAAATCAAAACAAATAGGAAGATAATAAATGGATGTTTTACAGGGATCATGAAGCATCTTTTTCTTTTTAACACACTATTCTAATATATTTGAGGAAAGGTTTTGATTTTTACTGTGAACAGCTTGAGTTAAAAACTGAAGCTAGTTGCAGCAAACAACAATCTCCTATGTTAGCATTTCCTACCAGCACAAACATCAGATTTTTCTGCAAAATATCTTGTCTTCCTCCATTTGATCGTTGTCTTCTTCATCTCCTCTTGCCTTCTATTTGAACACGCTCCGATTCAAATTTTATTACTTTTATTGGGCAATAATTACTGTTCTGGTTGGATGAAGCTAGGGCTGTAGCACCTAGCATATGTCATCTACCCAGAATGCATTGCAGCATAAACAATATAAATTTTATTTACATTTATAAAAAATAAATGCATTTTTACTGTATTGTTTTTACATCTGAAATAAATGTTTTCAGATAAAGTCTGTTGCTATTGCTAATCGTGGATCCCTTTAGCATAGCGTCTTTTAGTAATATGTGGAATATGTAGCTAATATAACAAAATTAGGTTTTATACTCAGATGTTCAGAATGTTATTAGGAACACATGGATATATCTAGATTAATATTGAAATTTGTTTGATTAAAGAGAGCAAATACTTTTCAGAAAACAGCTTATTAAAAAGCTAGCAATGAGACCATTTTGTTGGGGAAAACATTCTCCATTAGGTGATGTAGTGTATTATTTCTGGACTAAATTAGCATTATCCACATAAAAAACAAAACTTCTGGGGTTTTTAATTATTTCTACCCTGATGACTCATCCTTGTTTGCCAAAACTGCCATTTTATGCAGATGATAGTGAGATCTGAAACATGAATGAATAACAGCATCTTTCACATTCATGTCAATAAAAGTTTGTTGGGTTTTTTTTTTACTTACTTACTTTTCTTGGAAACTTTTTTAAAATATCTTTACTTGATGTTTTTATACAAACAGTAGTGATATCAAGAACAGTGGGCCTGGAGGAAGAAGAGGTCTTTAAAGAAAAAACATTTTTAAGGAGCGTTCAGCCAGAAAATCTCCATAAAATACCATCACATTAGATAGTTCTTCTAACTGAAGTCGGCACATGAATTAAACATTTTCATGAGTGATTTTCTTCCAGCGACTTTTTGCTGCTGTGCTGTTTTTTGGTTGTTGTTTTTTTCAGTTATCAAAAGGCATCTTCAAAGTCCTTCTCTCTCCAATCATGCAAATGAGCAAAACGCACATTTGTTTTGAGGGTACTGCGCTCTTCTTCGGCTATTTGTGAAGATATTTTCTTATAAGTAAGGGTTTGCTTTCCGTTTTTTGTAGCTTTTTAGCATTGCCTTGCGCAGGATGTTCATTTTGTTGAGATTTTCTTCCATTCCGCGCCTGCAGGGAGCTTCATATTCAGGCCTGCTAATGGCTCTGAAGAGCAAAGCTTTTAACACTGACAGCTGACTGCATGCAGAGCTGGTTAATGTGCTTCTGAACCCCTAATCTACTTCGATCTTGACAGGTGGTTTGTTTGCTCTGGTGATGAAATGAGATAGGAAGATAACCTGAAAGGCTTTCTGAAGCAATCATCGTACAACAAGAAAAAAAACGTGATGAAAAATGAGAAAATGTGACTTAGTCCGGGAATCACACTCTAATGACAAAAGTTGGTAAATCCACAAACTCATGTCTCAGTTTGAGTTTTTACCACTGCAGATTTGGTATGATTTGTCGGGGGCGGGGTTTCAGTTTGATCTTTAAAGAAGAGAATATTTTACTGTCTCTGTCAGTTCCACCAAAGATTGATCACAGATGTTTCAACTCAAGGTTTGTGGGCCAAATCTGGCCCGCCATAACCTTTTATGTGTTATAAAGGTTATCTTAAACATTATAACCTTTTATAATGTTTAAGATAATGTTCTTAAACATTATCTTAAGATAATGTTTAAGAACAGTTGTTCTTAAACATTATCTTATCGAACAAAAGCAGATTTTATCTGTTTACTGTCAAATTACGTCAGTCAGCCGTGATGGTGAAAAGAATTGACGTAAAATCAACAAAATTCAACACTTTTTCACACTAATGCATAACTGTTAGTTTGTTGCAAATTTTCTGCAAAAATTGTCAAAAAATATTGCATCAAAGGGATGCTCACTCCCACCTAAAGGTGGCAGTGTTTCCTCTTCTACTGCCTCAGCTTTACCAGATGTCCAGTTATTCTCTGTTGCAGTTTCTGTTACAAATGTCCACAAATATTTTTCAATACCCAGCTAATGTACATTTCCATTAAATAAGGATTGCAGTTGAAATCCCAAAGATTAACTTTGTTCATGCAGTAAGTCGTTAAAAAACATGCAATTCTATTATCCTCATGCTACTTCCTGTCATATTCTTTGTAGCTTCTTCCAGTAGTAACATCCTGTTTTTGATTATGCGACTCGTTTGGTGTGAAAAAAGTTTTTCCATTGAGCAAAATTAACTAATTTTGATTCAATCATAAAACCAATTGATGTGTTTCCATTAAGCAAATTTATTTTCTATATGTAAATTATATGGTCAATCGAAACACAGCTTGTGATTGTTATGGAGAGTAACAAAAAGTCACATTTACTGCCATATATAAGAGAAAACATGGCAAAATTTCTTGCAAATATTTCTAAGTTAGTGTCAAAAAAAATAAATAAATGATCAATGTGAAAAGATTACTAGATATTATTGTGATTGAATATTATTTAGTTTTAAGTAGTACTTATCAAATTCAGATGCAACTTTTGATTAATATTTTAATAATTTAATGAGTTTTATCAGAGGTTCATACCAAAATATTGTAATCTACTCTATTTCTAAACTTATTTGCTGGTCTGTGTTCACTCACATACAAATTTGAGTGAGAAGATATTGCTAAAAACCTGTTTATTTGTAAACCATTGAGGAAACCAAAAAGATGAGATATTCCACTGTCGAGAATTATAAGTTTTCTCCCATCAAAGATTCACATTTTGCATTGATAGCAGCTATTTAGCCTCCGCAGACAAAAAAAATACAAGACATAGACATTAAGTTGAAGGTAAAACACTTGAACCAATGAGCTCTTTAGTTCACTAGTTAAATGAGCCTGATACTCGTTTAAGTCATTTACTTACTTTCATATTTACAGTATGTGTTCCTTCCAGTGGGAGGAAGCACATCCTTCAGTGCTGACATTTCTGACGGCTGTTACCATCCCAGAGATGAGAGGAAATATGTAGATGTGCCGCCTTGAGGAGCAGTGGGTGTCGGAGTGATTCTCTGTGAAGAGCCACTTATCCTCTCTGCCTGTTTTAATGTTCAGACGCCCGAGGATACGAGATGATTCACTAATCCCCACTCAGTTTATCTAAATCTTACTGGATGAGATCAGAGACCAGATGTGAGGATGATAACTGGCATCTTAAGCATATGTGGAAATATCATTACGATCAGATAAGCTCAGATTTTTGGACTCGTTTGTGGTGAGTGCAGCAAACAGAAGATGAAAATATTCTGAAAATGCTGATGTTTCATCTGCAGCTGAAACATGACACAGAGTTTTATGATTCTCATTGGTCCATGAAGAGGCTTTATTGCTGCATCTTTGTTCTTCTTACATTCTGCAAACTCTGCACCATGTTCTATATATACATATATGCCATTGTGTTGTTTATTTGTGTTCAAAAGTAGCATTTATCCTGTGTAAAGACAATTTATGTCTATCACTAAATCAAATTGCACTCTTTCATACCGTTATTCTACAATCTGTAGTTGATAAAATATGTTGTTTCGTAACTCTCAGGGTGATTTCACACCTGATAGTTCAGTGGATTCAGTTTGATTTGGAACCAAAATTGCAACATTTATTACATTTTAAGCAGCTGACGCGTCCAACAAGCCAAATCCTTTGGAAAACCTGTTCCCCTCCTCACCTGTGGAGGCATTACACCAAAAACTAGTGAAGGACGTGACATGAAAACCTCT
Source organism: Poeciliopsis paucimaculata (assembly GCA_903067055.1). Taxonomy (NCBI): domain Eukaryota; kingdom Metazoa; phylum Chordata; class Actinopteri; order Cyprinodontiformes; family Poeciliidae; genus Poeciliopsis; species Poeciliopsis paucimaculata. Next base: position 15,481 of record CAEGAD010028633.1, read on the forward strand.
GAAGAAGACACTGAGTGCACTTTTTTCTTCACAAAATCTAAACAAAAGGTGGAGTACTGTAAGATTTTAGCGATTGTAGAATTTCTCTTTTGTCTTTTGCTAAAGATCATGAGTCATTTCTCCCGCTAGCTCTAGGCTAGCATGTTTGTTTTGGTTTTATTTACTCAGAATGCCTTGCATTACAATTCGCTTCCTGCTTTTGGAGTGGTCTCTGGTTCGCTTGCAGTTCACATATGCATTCAAACCAAATGAACCAAACTCATAAAGTGGACTAAACAGGGCTAATGTGAATTCCCAGTTCCTCTCACACTGGTTGTTAATCTAGCAGTGTAGATTTGATTAATTCGGGGCAATTTTCCATATCTGTCAGCTACCCAAACCAGAGACCATCAATGTTCAAATTTCTCTTCTCTATAACATCTACAACACACCCATAATGGCTGCAGGAAAAGACAAAGTGTTTTGTTGTTGACTTATCATCCAGAAACCGCTTTTGTATTCTTGTTTGATGTACAGGAGGCTCCACTTCTGCATTTTCAAAGATGTGTGGTTGTATAATTGCGCATCTGTTTGCAGCTTACTTGGATTTAAAGTGACAAGACTCCATAAAACCGCTGAAAATGAGAATAATTTTATGCAAACATGCATAAAATAATAATAAACATGTTCAATCCGGTCCTAATCGGTTCAAGGAAGCATAATAGGTGCTTTAAATAGGCCACCCAGATTCTTCTGAGTGTGAGAAAGATCACATGTGAATCAGCTGCAGCTCATTAATTGCAGCACTGGAGCTTTGGGAGTAACTGCTGATTGACGAAATCTCTTCCTGGGCCAAACAAGCTACTTAAAGCTATTCAGATGACTGGCTGTTCATCCATTCAATGGTGTTTAATTGAAATTACACCAGTGATGTTTCTGGATGACGTGCATGAGCAACAACCCAGCTGCTTGCATCTTTCTGTATGACAGGATGGCCTTTTAATTACAGCAGCCTCGCCTTTCCTGCCTCAGCTTCCCTCATTACCATGCAGCTCCGTCTCTGTAAACCCGTCCCCACCTCTCTATTACCTGAGCAGACACTAATACAGCTGGATGTGGTGGTAATTACAGTGTAGGGCTGCTGTTTACATGGCTGTCCAGGCGTGGAGGTGAATAACGCAGAGATTTACGGCAGGAAAATGATCCAAATGCCATGAGGTGGAAAGACCAGAAGCAGAACATTCGGGTAAAGATGACAGAACAGGATGAATGTTTTCTGTATGACATTTAAAGAGAGAATTTATGGGAAATTGACTTTTTGATCATGTTAAAATATAAATACCTACTCAAAAAGAAACCAACAGTGTTGACTTATTAATGCACATTTAAGTTTATTTCTTTATTTTGGCCATTTTTAATCTTTCCATGCACAAGCCAGAAAGAAAGACAAAATGGTCCTTGAATTTGTCGTGACACCTATTCAGAGCTCCGCCCATTTACCCAAAGCTCCACCCATTTACCCAAAGCTCCACCCTTTTATCCAAAGCTCCACCCATTCACCCAAAGCTCCACCCATTTATCCAAAGCTCCACCCATTTACTCAAAGCTCTGCCCATTTACCCAAAGCTCCATCCATTTACCCAAGCCTCCACCCATTTACCCAAAGCTCCACCCATTTACCCAAAGTTCTGCCCATTTACCCAAAGCTCCATCCATTTACCCAAAACTCCACCCATTTACCCAAAGATCCACCCATTTACCCAAGCCGCCACCCATTTACCCAAGCCTCCACCCATTTACCCAAAGTTCTGCCCATTTACCCAAAGCTCCATCCATTTACCCAAAACTCCAGCCATTTACCCAAGCCTCCACCCATTTACCCAAAGTTCTGCCTTCACTACAAACCACAAAATCTTAAGTATTTTTGTCTAGTTTCTACTGCAAATATCTTTCTACATTTGAAATGAAACAAAACTAACATGCCAGTAAATCTTGAGAAATATATGGTTTTAAGTAAATAATCCCTTAATATTGATTAAGAAACATGTCACTAAACAGAATTACAAATTAGAAAAACACACCAACATATTCAAAACATTATCTAATCGAAATTACAAATCAAGAAAATGCAACAACATTGTTGACTTTTTCAATTCATAGCAGTGTTTGGTGATTTGCACCTCTGGGCCTCCGTACATAGTTACTTGATTTTGATGTTTTTGGTTGTACAAGATCCAGATCTCATAATTATGAGATAAGGCGTCTTTTTCTTTTTCTTCTTTGTTGAATGCAATAAACTAATGCAGTAAGTGACAAAGTTGGAGGCAGAGAATTAATAATCTTTGCTCCAGTTTGGAGCCTTAATGCAGATAAAGATGCGCCTCCTTAGGGACCAAATGCATCTTTACCTCAGAGAAAAATAACATTTTGGACTCTTGTCACCAGCTCATTTTTAGATTATCGCTGCACAAAGCGTTTGTCGTCTTCGCAGTGGCTATAAATACAGCCAGGCTCCTTTGTTCTGTGACAGACTGGCGCTGTTGTTTGTGCCGGTTTGTGTCGGGCCTGTTTCCTGCAGGATCCTGGGATTTGGATGTTTGGACAAGCTGCCATCGCAGCTCTTTGAATCTGTTGTAAGCAAACGCAGTTTTATTTACTTATCAGCGTCCTTCAATGTGCGAGTCTGTTTGGGTTATTTTCATTTCCTCCAAAACAGCAGCGACAATTTCCAAAGAAAGAGAGGTGAAGTTGACCCAGCAAAGTAGAAAGGGTTGACTTTTTTTGTGTGTTTTTGTTTTGGGTAATTTTAAAATTACCCAAACCTCAAGATGTTTTTATTGTTTTGTTTGGTGTGATTGCAAATTGCACTCATCATCCTCTCCTTTAGTTGCTGGAAACATCTTGTGTCTGCAGAAACCAGATACTGTCAATACAAGGAAAATGCTTGTCTTCTTGCAGCAGAAAACTTTTTAAAATCTTTAATTTTCCAGCTTTGAAGTTATTTTCCAGCCCATAAAACTTTGAGTTTATTTCCACATCCAGCTCACCATTTCTGTTTTGAAGCCTAGACAAGAAATAATCAGTGATGGACACACTTCTGCTAATCCGCTAATAGCAGAGCTAGTCTGTGGATTAGCACCTTAGCTAACTTTGAAAACTTTTAGCACACTTAGCTTTCACTTCCTGGCCTCACCTTCTCTCTTTTTCCCCGACCTTTATTTCAAACAAGAAACGTACAGAAACAAAATATAAGCATAAAAATAATATGTAAAGGCATTAGATAACATAAGTTATTACTAAATGAATGCCTTAGCATTGTAGTCTTTTAAGGGCTGATATCATTTGAACTGAAAGTAGCGCTTTAGCATTAGCTTCATGTGTATAAAATGTTCACATGGACAAGTTATTTCATAATATTAGAAGAATAAAAATGAGAAAATACAATTGTTTTAATGAGAAAAAGGCTTGGATAATTACATTTTTGTTAGTTTTATGGCATTCACATAAAATTATTACTTAATTCTCCTAATGCTACGACTTTATACTTACATTATTTCAATTTTATTGTCATATGACTTTATGCTCCTATAAATACAGCTGTATTCTTGTAACATAACTTTATTTTCATTAGAAATAAAAGAAGAGATAAATCTGACTGCTCTGGATTCAAATTCCACTGAACATTTTGAGCAGAACTTTCTTCATAGTAAAACAAAGGTCTGTGGAGTCAGGCTAACTCACGGTACCAGCATTTCTCTCCACAAAGAAGAGTTCATGATATAGGCACGTCATAAACATCACAGTATCATCACAGATCTTTTATTTCAGCATTTGGTGATTGAAACCGATATTATTTTCCCGAACGCGAGCTCTGATTTGGCCACAGAAGGCGTGTCCACTGACTTTCCATGTGAGCTTTTACCCGGAGAACCTGATGGATTAATTGAGCGTCGCTGCTGTGTGGTTTCTTCTTTCAGCGATACGGTTTCTGGTTGGATTCAGCAGAAGCCCAGGGGGGTAAATATCGATCAGGGTAGCAGGGTGGTTTCTCACACAGCTGCCTGCAGCCTCGAATGTCCAACTGTGGATTTACAGACCCAAGATGGGTCAACTTTCTGTCCTAAAGAGCTGGAAACACTGTCTGCTTTACGTGGTTGGCCTGCTCTCTACTCCTTCCCATAGTGTCGTATAGAAATGCGTAAATTACAATGGAGATCTGGGCCATCAATAGATTTTATTGATTGAATTTTTGGGTTTTTTTAAATAAATGAAAATATTGTGTTTTTCTCTGTAGTTTATCATTTTCCCCTCCTGTAATCCAAGATTAATGTTTTAAGGTTTATACATCTTTACCAGAGATGCTCATGAATAGGAAAGCTGCTGTATAATGTTTTTATTTTGATATATTTGAAGATTTGTTCCTGTATTGAAGCCAGAAGCAGCATAACACCTTTCCAGCTTAAACCGTAGCAATAAAAATCCCAGATTTTCTGTTTATTTTAAATCTTCTGCTGCTGCTTTATCATGATTTGATGCAACCTGAATAAATCTCCTCACCTGCCCAGACGCCAGTTTCTCAATGTTTTTCCTAAACGAGTTGGAGCGTGAGGTGACATGCAACGCGCGCGCCGCCGCACCGACTCTATGAGAATGACATCGGCCCACATAATTATCCCAGCGGGACGCCTCCATTTCCCTCCAGGTATCACCCAAACTGTCCCATTACTGTAAATATCATGAAGCTCTTTCCAGCTAAACACTCTCATTTACCCTGTGGCACACCTGCCATTACCCTCGCCCACAAACTGACATTTACAGAAGCTCTTTATTCGTTATCTCACAGAGGGAAATGGGGAGCTATTTTCTTCCTGGCTGAGGCCTTTTCTTTCTTTATTCTTCTTCAAATTACCGTCGTACATCCTGAGCTTCGTGTTACGGCTCCATCTGTCAGGATTCTCTGAGCCGGCGGAAAATAACTCCAATGTGAGCACAGGCTGCTACGGCAGCGTACCCGGGCAATTGTAGATAAAGAAATTATAAAACAGGAGGAGTACATTTCTGCCAAAAACAAATCTGGGTTTTTGAGATTGATATCTGGAATTTTCTAGATATTTCAGAGTTTGAAAAGTGAAAAGGTTGTGAGAGAAATGCTGAAATATTGAGATTAGTCTCAGAAGGTTTTTAGAAAAAACAAAAAAAAAATACATTTTAAAATTCAAAGATTTGCAAATAGAAAAGTGGAAAATTTGTGATCAATCTCAGAAATTTCTAAGATTTATCTAGGAAAATTCCAAATTTGAAAAGTCAAACATTTGTGAGAAGAAAATTCTGAAATATTGAGTTTCATCTCAGAAATTTTCTAGAAAAAAAATTCTAAGTTTCTAAATTTAAACAAAATGCTAATAAAACTTAGAAAATGTGTGATCAGGCAAGAATTTTGTTGAAAAAACTTAGAAATTTCTGGTTTTCAAAAGTCAAAAAATTTGCATTTGAATCTCAAAAGCTACAGAAAGTTGAAAAATCTAACTTTTAATAATTCCTGAAATTAATCACAAAACTTCTGTTTTTCTTATCAGATTTTCCACTTCAGAAATTCAATAAATGTGGTAGAAATTTTCTAAGTTTCTGACTTTTCTTCTAACAAATTTGCGACTTTTCAGATTCTGAAATTTCCACTTTTTTTTAACAAAACATTTTCTGTCATTAGTCATCAAATTTCTGATGTTTTTTTCTTGCAAAGTTTCAACTTTTCAAACTCAGAAAATTCAAAGTTTTTCCTAAAAAATTTCTGAGCTCAATTTTAGTTTCAATTTCCTTTTTTATGTTTATAATGGCCCTAAGCTGCCTATATTGTTCATCTTCTATTTATTTATATTTTTATCCCGGTGGAATGTAAGAGTCGGGATGAGGAAGTTATTCTGACATTCCTGTGTTTCAATGAGCCGAGGTTCACGGAGATACACAAATCTCCTCTCACCTTTCGCTGTTGTGACAGTTGGATTTATTCTCCGAACCGACAGATACGTAAAGTAGGTTATAGTCGCTGTAGCCGGAATCATTAGTGTCAACCGGGCCTGCTGATGCTTTAAAAGGGCAATATATTCACCCCGCAACGAGGCAAGAGAAATGTTTTCCAGCTATAATTTAAAGCCATGTCTGCTGAAGGGCACATGAATAATGCATCCGTTAAGAGATCTATTTAAGCTGAGATAAGGGTTTCTGTATTTATTTGTTTTGCTAACAGAAAGCAGCACAGCCGACTTCCAAATGCTGTTTAATTTTCCCCAACAGGCGGATTTTACAGTTTTAAAATTGTTACCGTTTTTTTGCTTTATTGTATTTTGCAGTTTGAGTCGCAGCTTCGATTGAAGTTAGTGCAAATTAAAGTGACTGAATGTGCAGAAAAACCAGAATCGTGTTTAATGCTGAGTCAGGAAAGACGTTTGATACAAGCTGTGCTCACAGATTAAACCTTCAATGTGTTTAATTTGATTTCTATGTAATAAACACAACATATTTACAGCAGCAGAGCTATTTTTACACTTAGCACTTTTGCTAACTTCTGCTAACGTTTATATTTAGCGCACTTAGCTTCACCTAAATTAATATTTCCAGATAAATTGTAAAATGCTGATTTACTTAGCAGAGCCAGTTTTTGAATTAGTGCTTTAGCTAACTTTGAAAATGTTTAGCACTCTTAGCTTCCTCTAGATTAATTTTTCTGAATAAATACTAAGAGCGCTAAACGTTTTGAAAGTTAGCAAAAACACTAAACAAAGAAATTAGATCTCCTATTGTTTTGTTTTGTTTTTATATTTGGATATTTAAAATGTCTTTAAACATTAAAATGCTTATTGGTATTTGGGAATGTGTTTTGGCATAGAAAATGGTTTCAAAACAACAATATTATCGTTTAATAATTAGTTTAATTTAACGTGCAGCAACCATGCGTCTCTTTCATCCTCAGGCTCATCCTCTGCTTTGCCTGAAATCTCCCCAAAATCTTGTTGAAGTTTTTGGTTACAACATGACAAATTGTCCAAGAAAAGAGTAAGAAAACTTTTAGAAGCCTCTACAGTTGCTCTAAAATGTCAAAGGCGGATGAGGTGAACCTCAAGACCATGATTGAAATTCAAGAGTCTTGTGAGAAATCCTTCGCCGTACCGGGTGACAAATTGAAACTTAAAGAGAGGAAAGGAAAACAACTGTGATTGAGCGTTGCGTCCGGTGCAGACGGTATTTTTTATTCGCCTCTCGTCCCGAAGGTTTCACTCACTTCCTCCCTCCTATCCGATCAGGCGAGCTGGAATTTAAACCTCAGAACTCGCTCTGAATGTTTTAGTTACGCAGCGAAACTATTCCACCTGAAAGCAGCATCCATGTTCCTGCCCATCCGGTCGGACCGGCTGTTAAAGTTCAGCCCCGCCGCCGCCATGCTGTCCGTGTCCCAAGGTCAGAGCCGCGGTGATGGATTACCGCTCCGCGCGGCTCTGGACTGTGTTGGACAGAGACGGATTTGGGTGAATACGGGAGAAATTGTGATTTTTTTCTGCAGACGGTTTCGCTTCAGAGGATCAAGGAGCGTGAATGAAAAATGAGTGCGACAATAAACAACAATCAGAATCACTTCGATCAGTTTTTACATCAAAGAAACAAGAATTTATCATCTTTTTCTTTGACATTTTGCAGATATTTATAAGGCCAACAAAACAGCTGTTTGTGTGGACGTCTTCCTGAATCAGGTTTCTGTATGTAGCTGTATCAGGTGCAAAAATGTCAAACAATCCCATGTTAAAGGTGATCTATTAGGCAAAATTCACATTTTGCATGTTTTTGTTCTTCCTTTTGAGTTTCTACTGCTTCTTAAAAAAACAGTTAAAACACTTAAAAAAAAAACACCTCGCTGTTTTTTGGCAATAAGTTAATGTTTGTTGGTGTCTGGAAAATGAGCCGTTTCAAAAACTTCCAGATTGTTGAGTTACACTGCACTCTTACCTGGCAACCCCTTGAGCTCAGCCCCGTTGCCTAGCAACCCAGTTGAGTTCCAGGATGTTCGGTCAGCTGGTTTTACCGCTGTATGTGCCGTACAATGGCTGCTGGAAAAGACGAGCGTTTTGTTATTGACCTACCATCCAGAAACCTCTTGCTGCTTTCTTGATGATTGCGCAGGAGGCTCAACCAATGCCATTCAAAGCTGTACGGTTGTATAATTATGCACCTGTTTGCAGCCATTTTGTAAGCACTGAGTTGTATTCTGACCTGTTCATGACAGCATAATGGATCACCTTTAGCAAAAAAGGTTGCTTTAGGTTTTTGACTGGAGTGGTTTCTGTCTTGGTGAACTGCAGTGCAATTTGTCCTCATTCCTACGCAACACAATCTGTTTTGTTTTGGGATAATATTTTACAAATAATACATTTCGATATCAACAGATAATACACATAATTACAGGCGATTTTCCCAGATTTAACAAGACTCTGTCAGGAAACAAGCTTAAGTTTTGTTCACACCAAGTCTTGATACTCAACTCCATTGTTTTATTTTTGTTTTTAAAGTTGTTCATATTTACGGAAGCCTATTTTTGCCATGAAATACACCATTTAACGGGAAACACAGCAATTTAAAAAGAAAAATTTTCAAAGTAAAGTTATGATTACGAGTTTTAAAGTCACAACTACAAGTTTTAATACAATAACTACAAGCATAATAATCATAATTTTGAGTTTGAAAGTCATAACTATGAGTTTTAAAGTCATTAAAAGATAAAAAAAAAATATATAAATAGAAAGTTGTTTCTCTAAGGAGACTTTTTGTGTTATTAGATAACTTGGATCAAATTGGAATTGACTTTGAATCTTAAGATTTGTTGCGAATTGGCGCCGTAGAAATAAACTGATCTGCACTGCAAAAACACAAAATCTTAACACGTTTTTTGGTCTAGTTTCTAGTGCAACTATGAGTTCACTTGAAATGAGACAAAACTATCTTAGAAGTAAAAATACACTTTTAGGTCAATCATTCCTTAATATTGATGAAAAACTACTGTTTCCACTGGGAGATTATTCGATTTATAACATGGAGAAAATGTTGTTAGAAACGAAATATAATATTTCATCAATATTAAGGAGTGAATTTAAAAAACCAACCGAGTCCAAAATTAAACTCTTGATGATGTTTTACATTTCAGGTGGCCACTATGTTCTCCCTCTTCATCCCATCTGAATATCTTTATTTTTATCTTCAGTCCTGGAGATTTGTTGATCTAATTATCTGACGTACCGTAGGAACGGCAGCTTTGCCCCCAGTGTGACCCGCTGGAGCCTCACAGATCCTGGATAATCCACCTGCCTGAACATCAGGATCTGCCCGTTTCCACAGCAGAGGCATAAAAACTCCAGATTTGACGCCTCGGGGTATTTCTCCCCTGTGGTGCAGGAATGACAGCTTTATCTTTATCGTATAAATTCACAATCAAGCAACACATGAAACGACTTCAGGCTTCCTGCGGTTATTTCCTGACTGGATGGAGTTGCTCTGGGAGGAAGAAGTGTGTCAGGAGGAAACCTGCACTCAGCATTCTGCAGGATTCTGATTATAATGTCAGAACTGTCAGACCCAAGGTAAAAGACAATGCTCGGTTTTTCTGTTTGTATTTTTTACTTTTGGCTTGAACTTTGCAAAATCTCCACATTTGTTGGCTTATTTTCTTTTGTTTGTGTTCTTTGCAGTATGTAGCTGTCAGATTCGCAACAAAGTGAGTTTTTCTTTGTTCAGACAAGCAGCTTCTGTCATGAGAGAAACACGGTGCTTCAAGTTCAAAACAACCTTGGGTTTCAAACATAGCTCTTCTTTTTGAACCAAACTCAGCAGCTTTCTGCGTCCGTTGCTCCAACAATCTGACACTGATCAACTCTGAGGCTCCATGTACCACATGGAAATAGTTTCTCCGTAAATGCTTAATTAAGTTAAGTAAGCAAGCAATATTTAGTGTTTTTATGTCCAGTTTATTTGCTTCTTTGGATCAAGAAATGTCCTCACTTTCATACTTAACTGTAAGTTCATCCATTTCAAACCTGTACAACAAACAATCTTTGCAGTTAAAGATGTTTGTTATTTATGGCAGTAATAATAAAAATACTAAATTCTCACTTATTTAGATTATTATCTTTCATTGGGCTTATTACTATTATGAAATAAGGCATCAGTGGCGGACACCGCTAACTAAAAATTAGCTTTGCTAAGTCCAAAGCACTTATCATAACACTTTATATTAGTTCTGCTAATGCTAATGTGCTACACTAACCGAATATTTAGCAGAAGCTAATGCTAAAGCGCTAACTTCAATTTAACTTATTGTATTCATAGTTTTATATTTTGTTCTCTACTGTCTGTTCTTTCCTTTTTTCAGGTATGTTTGTTGATTGGAATAAAGTGTTTAGGTAATTAAAAAAAAGAACAGGCAGAGAGGAAATGGAACAGCCCTTCGAAATAAGAGCATGAATATGAACATCAGAAATTGTTAACAGTAGATAACCAAAATTTCAACACTTTTGTAAACTTTCAGTTCAATAAACTGCCAAATAAATAATATTTAGAATTTATTTAGGTGAAGCGAAGTGTGCTAAATGTTTTCAAAGTTAGCTAAAGAGTTAAACAAAAAAATGTATTTTAGCTCATTAGTGGAAGTGTGTCTACCACTTGCTGTAATTTTCCACATAAAACTAATGAATTAGGAAATTAAGACCAATAATAAACAAATTTTTGTTTGAAATAAAGTTACTGAGGGGAAAAAAAGACAACATGAGTAGAGCAAAGGGAACGGTTTCACCCACTTCAAAATAAGAGCATGACTAAATATCTAAGTACTTGAAGAGCCATTAGCACTCCAACATTAGCAGAAGTTTCCAAACACTTCACACTGAGAGTGAAACCAACTCTTACTGATTTTATTCTCAGCAAGAGAATAAAACATATTCTGTTGCTAAGATATATATAAATATATATATATTAAAAAGTTTCCCATCGAACTCCTCCGTCTTTATAACATCCCTAGTTGGGGCTGACAGACGGCGGTAGCTAGCTTACAAACCGACACATACCTCCTCCCTCCTGATGTGTTGATCAAATTACCGACTTTGCCTGAATTCACACCACATGATTTATGACTATATCATAAGCAGCTTTCCCTTTACACCGCAGCCGCCTTAAAAACCCACAAAACACGAGATGCTAACTAGTTTGTCCCCATACATGCTAGGCTACATGACAGTGCAGCAGTCGCCATTACTGATGGTCAGACGCGAATCTTCTCCATAATGCAAGATTTGATATGTTATAATATTTATTTATAAACTATACAAACGTTGTAAAAAGTGTTCGCTGCAAACCCGTGATTACACTGATGGCTGCCTGCTATCAACCACCGCGCATCTTTCCTCATCAAAAGTTATAAAAATAAAATGAGAAGTTTGGTTGTCATCCTTTCTGTTTGTGCAGCCAACCGCGCAGCATCCTGTGATCATTTTAATGTGAAATCAACTAAATCAAAGTGATACTCGGCTACCACATGCTTTACGGGAGCGCATGTGTTTTTGACGCCGCTCCTGGCGGAGTGCAAAGAGAGTGATGTCACGTGCAAAGGGTCAGTAGGCAGCAGAATAAAATAAAACATAATATAAAAGCCTCATTTCCTTTCATATTGTTTTTTCTTGGTGCTGCAGGTGGATGTGATTATAGCAATAGGTTTAATTGGTTTCACCTGCTGCTGTTCTGTCTTCCACCTGGATCCATGCAGCGTTGAATCCTTGTTCATTAGACAAAAGGTGAGTTTAACTTTTCACAACCGAAGTTAATCATAAAATACGATGCGGCTGTGGCTCTCGGACGCATTAAGACGATTGCATGCCGTTTCGATCGGCTCAAGTATCCACCGGAGACCGATTCAGGGGCCAATTTTAATTTTCAATCTTGAATTAAATTTACTTTCCTTCTGCATGTCGCAATCTACATTTTCATCTTTAATTACGCTGTGACCGAATGTGAACTTTGATTCCCCCACATGCTTTCCAGAGGAGCTAATTTTCTCAGCACCTCCGACTGATGTGGGACGGAGCGAGGGGCAAAAGGGGAAGAGCTGGATGTGATTAAAGCAGATGGAAGCCGAGGAAAGCGAAGAAGGATGGGGGTTACGCAGCGCTGCATTATGCATCGTGGATCAGATGCCTGGGTGGCTTGTTTATGGCATGGTGTCAAGGGTGCAACTCCTGCTTCCTGCTCCGTTTCCATGACAGCAGCAACAAATATTGTCCTTGACTTTGAGTGATGGCGGGCGTCGAGTAAAAAGGTTTACAGCTGACAGTAATATGAGAGGACTAAGAGGATTGTTTTGGGCGTTTGTATTCATTTGGAAGATGTTCCTCTCGTTGAGATTCGTCTAATTTGCATTTATAGAGCCTCCGCGTCGCTGCACCTACTTTTCAGACTGTATCGCATCTCCAGATTTCATTTTGAAAGTAAAACGGCTTAAATGAAACATGAGGTGGGTTGATGTATGCAGACGAGACCAGGATTAATATAGAGTTAGTTGGGGGGGGGTTTTAACAATAGACAAAAACCAACTTCACCAACCACTTTAAAGAAATGTTGCCGTATTGAATCTAAATCTGGGTTGCAGATCTGACAATCAAACTTGAAAAAACCCCAACCCAAATATCAAACTCCAATAAAAGATATAAAAAGAAATACATATATCTGTATAAATCAACATTTTGCATTAACAAAATGAAACCACAAGATGAGAAAAGCTTGTATTCTTTTTCGCTCTCTGCTTCGGCTACGCTAACGAACACACTCGTTGCTATAGCAACTGACTTTCAACAGCTCGACTATTGTATCACAATTCAACAGCAGAAAACACTCAAACATTTTCCCACATAAAGAGCAGAACGTTCAGCCAGTCACAGTTTTTGTTTTCAGGCTTGATGTTTGTTTTGCAATTATTAACTTACCGCCAATCCGGTTGATTTAAACACCTGATCTACTGATGACCTGACAGAGTTGGTGTTTAGGCTGCTTAGTTTTTGTTTTTCTTTTAACTGAAGAGAAACAGAATTCTGCAGCACAGCTACATGTTACAATTGTCATAGCCAAGTTAGCAGAACTGACACGCTTCTCTCTCTTATTTTAATAAAATCTTTTCAGTGACCTGTGAAATGTGATAACCTTTGACCTTTTCTAGTTGTCATAATGTTGACAATTGGTAGCAAAGCACGGCATCCCTTTTTTTATATATGTATCTCATACATTTACAATTTAGCGGCATTTTCTAAAACCAATGGCTTTATCGTAAAAGCTACCTTCAAACTGAGATTTTTATGTTTACTTGGTTGTTAACTAATCATTTAGCAGTCATTTCCACCTTGGACAGTGAGTTATTTATTTGTTTTTTAAAGTGAACCTGTAAACTTTGATATTAATTATAATGTGGTCAAAAGTTTGGGTTCCTAACCTTAGTCCTGGTGAACACCACTGGAACCAGTCCTGGGCAGATATAACTCTAAGGAAATCAAGTGTTTGTGTATTTCGCCTGTGATCTCTAAATAAATAGGAAACATAACTACTTTTTAAAATATTTAATCTTTGATCCTAGATAGTGAAGCCCACCAGTTTCTTCTTCTTCTCCTGTGCAGCTCAGGATTTTCAATTCAGGATCTTCTCATTGGGAATCTATCTTCAGCCCAGTTAGCTAATTATTTAGAGCTCACAGACAGAATGACCTCATTTCCCATTGACTTATCGACCATTTCTTTGGCACTCTTGAATCTACCGGGTTGCACCAAGGATATAAATTGCTTCAAGAAGGTCAAATGTTACGATTTTGCCACTAAACCACAATGAAAAAATATGTTTAGCTTGAGGTAGTGTCTTTATGACCAGAGTTAAAACATAACGATGCAGAGACACCAGAATCCTTCAGTGTTTTATATTATTGGTTATATATTATCTTACTTTGACATTAAAGGGGTTCAAAGTTAATTTAATGACCAAGAATTTAATTCGTCCAAATATAATTTACACATTCTAGAAGATTGGGGATGAATTAAAATACTACATCAAATTATTACGGTCAGACAAAGAGTTTTTGTTTTTTAAACAATGAGAAAAATATTATTAGAATAAAGATGCAGTATTACCAGAAGAAAGTCATTAAACTTCTAAAAAAGTTATCGTAACCAGTGCCAGTTAGTTAGTTAGCTAGAATAGTGCTTATCATTAGCCTTTGCTAAATACCACATTAATGTTGTGCTTTAGCATTAGCTTCTGCTAAATACCACATTAATGTTGTGCTTTAGCATTAGCTTCTGCTAAATACCACATTAATGTGCTTTAGCATTAGCTTCTGCTAAATACCACATTAATGCTGTGCTTTAGCATTAGCTTCTGCTAAATACCACATTAGTGTTGTGCTTTAGCATTAGCTTCTGCTAAATACCACATTAATGTTGTGCTTTAGCATTAGCTTCTGCTAAATACCACATTAATGTGCTTTAGCATTAGCTTCTGCTAAATACCACATTAATGCTGTGCTTTAGCATTAGCTTCTGCTAAATACCACATTAGTGTTGTGCTTTAGCATTAGCTTCCGCTAAATACCACATTATTGTTGTGCTTTAGCATTAGCTTCCGTTAAATACCACATTATTGTTGTGCTTTAGCATTAGCTTCTGCTAAATACAATATCAATGTCGTGCTTTAACGTCCTCTAAATACATTTAGAGCTTAAAACTGCAACAAAGACGCAGGACAGGAAAAAGTAATTGTTCTCTCTCCTTTAAACGTCTCAACGTATTTCATTTCACTTTATAAAATCTGGAGTTGAACCATTTCTTCTCCCTTTGCAGGTTTGCAGCAAACGGTGGGAAATCTGGATAAGCGAACATCAAACCGTAACGGCAGAACATGCCGAGCCGCCGTCCGCGGCCTCTCAATCACAGGCGGCTGGCAGAGGGAACCTCGCCCTCGGCTTGTGATCCCTGTAATGGAATATGGTGTATAATCGAGAGGAGAGCCGCTGAGTTAATGAAAAGGGTGGAGAGGTGACATTTTCTGAGGGACGTCTGAAGGAGGGTGACATTTCCAAAGAAGAAGCCCCAAAGAAGGACCGTTTCTTCATAAGTTGGAGGAATGCGAAGCTGATTTCTGCACGACGCCGACGTGAAATCCCCAATTCAGGGAAAGTGAAGCAGCAGTTTGGTTATTTCTCGTAGCAGCTGTGACACGTTACAGACGAGCTTCACACCTTGACGCTCGCACCTGACAGAGCAGATATGGATTTCTGATAATGAGGTGGGAGAGGAGAGCACAGAGGTGCAGCTGACCTGTCTGGTGATGACAGCCAAACAGATGATCAACAGAACAGTTTCACAGAAAATACAAATAGTTACACTGTTTTTCTGTCCCGCATTTAGGGGAATGTCTGTCATTGACCGCCGTTAACACCCTAATAGAGGAGCTAATTTTTCATTTAGCAGTTATGCTAACTTGGAAAATGTTCAACAAAAAAAACACTTGGTCGCCTAATATTTACTTTGTTACAAAATCAGCAACAGATTTAGCAAAACCTAACTATGAAATTGAAACCGATGGTGAACGCTCTGTCTCAAAGAATCACTTTCTGATGTGTAAACTTCAGATTAACAAATACGACCCAGAGGCGGAGGATCAACATTTTAAATGTTTTGTATTAGAATTAGCTTCCCTAAATAAGTAAGTATAGTGCTTTAGCATTAGCTTCTGCTAAGTAAAATGTTGGTGTTCTGCTTTAGCATTAGCTTCTGTTAAATAAAAGGTTGGTGTTCTGCTTTAGCATTAGCTTCTGTTAAATAAAATGTTGGTGTTCTGCTTTAGCATTAGCTTCTGCTAAGTAAAATGTTGGTGTTCTGCTTTAGCATTAGCTTCTGTTAAATAAAATGTTGGTGTTCTGCCTTAGCATTAGCTTCTGCTAAATAAAATGTTGGTGTTCTGCTTTAGCATTAGCTTCTGCTAAGTAAAATGTTGGGGTTCTGCTTTAGCATTAGCTTCTGCTAAGTAAAATGTAGGTGTTCTGCCTTTGCATTAGCTTCTCCTAAGTAAAATGTTGGTGTTCTGCTTTAGCATTATCTTCTGCTAGGTAAAATGTTGGTGTTCTGCCTTAGCATTAACTTCTGCTAGGTAAAATGTTGGTGTTCTGCTTTAGCATTAGCTTCTGTTAAATAAAATGTTGGTGTTCTGCCTTGGCATTAGCTTCTGTTAAATAAAATGTTGGTGTTCTGCTTTAGCATTAACTTCTGCTAGGTAAAATGTTGGTGTTCTGCTTTAGCATTAGCTTCTGTTAAATAAAAGGTTGGTGTTCGGCTTTAGCATTAGCTTCTGTTAAATAAAATGTTGGTGTTCTGCTTTAGCATTAGCTTCTGTTAAATAAAATGTTGGTGTTCTGCTTTAGCATTAGCTTCTGCTAAATAAAATGTTGGTGTTCTGCTTTAGCATTAGCTTCTGCTAGGTAAAATGTTGGTGTTCTGCTTTAGCATTAGCTTCTGCTAAATAAAATGTTGGTGTTCTGCTTTAGCATTAGCTTCTGCTAGGTAAAATGTTGGTGTTCTGCTTTAGCATTAGCTTCTGCTAAATAAAATGTTGGTGTTCTGCTTTAGCATTAGCTTCTGCTAAATAAAATGTTGGTGTTCTGCCTTAGCATTAGTTAAACCCCTCTCAGTGTAGTGGTTTAGCATTAGCATAACTAATGTTTATCACTAGTACATTAAGGCCTGTTTAGCAGTCATTATATATTTAGCATTTTTCATTTTGACCTGCAGATTCACAATATTCATTATAACAAACGTTTTTCATCTGAGAATGATAAAAATGTTGCACTATGTGGTCTTAAAGGCTCAGGCTGGATGTGCTGCTTCCAAGCAGAGACTCAAACGGTGACCTTATCAGGGAAAGATAATAAAACACTCCATTCACATATGAAAGGTCATACACCTTTATTGTCTCCGTGGTGAAAATCCTTCCTCCAAGACCTTCATTCTGCATCACTGTCTGGCATTTCTTAAACATCAATACCGATGTAACTTCTTAAACTCCTAACTGACTCATAAAGCCGGAAAAAGTGCAGCAAAGACAAACTCTGGTCCTTGTCGAGGCGCATAATGAAACGTAACTAAACGGCGTGAAGAGAACCGGGCCGGTTGAGAGACATACATGAAGGAAGGGGATGTTTCCGCCGCCACACGGGGGACTTAATCAGGACAGCGTTTTCAGATCCGTCTCCTGAGAACCGAGCCTTTGATGCGTCTGCCAGCGGACCGGCCGCCTGTTTTCCTTGGCGATAAATTTCCTAATATGCATGTAATGACAGCGGCCTGGTGGAGGATGTGCAACAGATGTTTTCTTAATTATGGCTTTGGTTCAGGTGGAAAGCTTTGAGGCTGGAGGTCGGCTGGTTGAAACCGGGGTTGGATTGCTGAAGAGCCGCGTCGCTTTAATCCTTTTATCCTGAACAGGGAAATTAATTCTCAGAGCGGTGATGTAATAGGCACTCATTTAGGTTTGGTCTTTACGTCTTTATGCTAATTATTGTGGTTTTGTGAAGTTACACACTGCAAAAACACAAAATCACACCATGTTTCTAGTGCAAATATCTTGGAACAATTGAAATAAGACAAAACTAACTTACAGGTAACTTTTCAGTTCCATATAGCAGCTTGTTTTGAACCAGTAATTCCTTAATTTTATTTTCTTATTTAACTTATAAAAAGGGGAAAATGTATCGTTATTAGCGAAACAATCTGGCAAAGAAACAAATACTTAATTAGTCAGTTAAAACAAGCTTATATATCTTTTTAGTTTTGTTTTATTTTAAGTGATATTTGCTCTGGAACTAGACAAAAACACTTGGTTTGATTTTGTATTTTTGCAGTGCAGTATGTAACTTATATATGTATATATATATTTTACATATTTGTCAAAACTGTCACCAGTATGTGATGAGGCAGACCAAAAACAACCAATGAGAGCCAGGAGGCGGGTCTTAGCGCTGTCGATCATCCTCATGTTCTCGCTGCTAAATGTGCTAATAGCAGAGAAACAACTTACAGTTTACCTGCTGCCATCAGTGGATATGCTAACTGGCCTTAGCATTCATGACAGGTGGGAATGAGCAGCACTACACAGAGGGTGATTGACAGCGGTAAAACCCGCCTCCTGGCTCTCATTGGTTGTTAATATTTAGTCAGAGGAGATCAGTTTTTCACATATTTTCTGTCTCGTACTAAACTTTCACAACATGGTGACACTTTCAACAAATATTTTAAATATATATTTTATATAAAAGTTACGTTCTGCAGCCTAAAAGTAGAAAAAAATCTAAATATTTCACTATTTTCCAGACTGGAAAAAGTAAAGAAGCAAATGGAAAAAACATTTTTCACATTTTTTCTTTATTCCAATGTCTAAAAATTACCAGTCCACCTTCGTGTCTTTCCTTTTATTCTTTATGTCCATCATTTCTTTATTTGTTTAGCAAGAATTTATTTATGAATGTGTAACTATTCTCAGCAGTCAAAACCCAAAACTTAAACACAGATGTTGAACTTTATTCAGCTGAAAGTTCGACATCTAGAGGCGCTAAATGTTTTCAAGCTTAGCTAAAGCGTTACATGACAAATTAGTGAAGTCACTGTCCACTGTTAGCGCATTAGCAGAAGTGAAACACTGAATTTTTGTCACATTTGACGAGAGGAAAACATCTTTTAAAGATCAAATCGTTTATAGATCCATCATCGTTCTCAGCTGCGTGTTTTTGTTCGTCACAGAAATATTTTAAAAATGTTCTGAGGCTTTGCATTCATGCATCGTTCCATAAATTTCATTTAAATTGAGAACAGTTTTTAAATGATGCGTTAAAAAAGGTGTAAAGGTGTAAAAACAAACAAGCTGAACTCTGGATTGAAGGCGTTTGGCTGTAATGACCTGCCGAGCGAAGCAGCTCTGATTCCTTTACTTCAGTAATAACCGCCGCTCTCCTTGACGACTTGACAGATTATGCAAATTAAGCAGAATCAGAAACGCTGTTCAGCGCGGCTCCGGTGTAAATTCATCAGTCGCTGCAGCTTCTCCTCTTCGCCTCCATCCTTTGTGACCTTGTTCCTTCTTGTCTAAGTTTTTCCTGCAGAGTCATTGCTGCGCTGTTTGTCTCTCCATCAATAGTTTGACAATAAGCCGGCGATATTGCTTCTGCCCGGACTGACAGCGTGACATTTACTTTGAATGATGAGGCGTAATGGTTTATGGTCCTCTATAAACTCACTGCTCTGATGGATGAGACGCCGGCTGTCGCGGCCGTCTCTACGTCTTATTGTCTCATAAGTCATTGAGCTTCTGAAGGACTCTTCTGTTCACTCGGCTGCTTTTCTGCCAGCGCAGCAAAGCAACAGATTATTGGATTCATAAATATTTGGATTTTAATTTGGTGCAGATGTTGGACAACTTCTTCTCTGTGGATAATTATTTGTAAAAACTTTGATTGTTTTGTGTCCAAACTTTACCCATTAAAACAACTCGCAGGCCACAAAATGTGTTGAATTTAAAATGAAAAGTGAGTTTTTTATGAAATCTTTGCTATTTGGTCAGAGGGGGCCAATCAGAATCATTTTAAGGGCCACAAAAGGTCCCCAGCCCACACTTTGGACACCCCTGTTTCAGGCTAATGGATGCATTTTCCATTTTTTCTACTTTTTTTCTGTTTTGTTTCAGTAATCCCGTCTAGAGGTTTCCAGTTCCTGACTATGGGTGAATCATTTGGTTTAAAGTGTTTCAGTACTTCGATTAGAGCAGTGAAATTTATCGCCACTGCATGTCCACGCTCCAGACCAGTTCATCATCGGCTTATTTTGGCGAACAAAATGAATCTGTGTAGCAACAATAATATTAATCAAGTAAAAGAAAAAGTCACAAAGCAGTAAAACTACTCTTGTAAGAACATTTTTTCCAAAAAAGTTACTGAAGAGAATGTAACCAGTGCTGCCCACTTTTGAACATAAACATCAGTAGCCAATAGGCTAGCAAGCTAAAGGTGCTGTGTTGGTATTAGCTAGCCATCATTTAGCAAACATTACCTGCATCCAACAGCATCACTAAACTCAGTCTATTACACTGGGGGGAGAAACTGTGCAAAGTTCAATAGCCCCCAATGCTGCCGGGTCTGTTGCAATGTAACATCACATGAGAAAAACCGATAGCAACAATGACTAGCTTTGGTTTTACCTGTCAAGTTGTCAAAATAACACGCTTAAATATATATACATACATGATGTATAGAAGAAAAAGAGCTTAGTAAATACACCAACTAGATAACAAGGTCAGGAAAGAGTTTATTTAAAAAATAAAGCAAAGGAGAGAGAAATAGGTCAGTTATGCTAGCTTGACTTTGAAAACCTTAACGTAGACGTGCTGTGGAATTTTGTGTTTCAGTTCAGTTTAAAAAAAAGGCGACTTGCAAGGCGATCAGATGTTTAAGTCAGACGATCAATTATTGATGATCACAATGTTTTTATGATGAGTTTATGGTCAAAAACCCTTTGAACCGTTGCTGAAATGTACAAAACAAATAAACTTCACTGATTGATTTAATTGATTGTGGACTTTAGAAAACTTTGATCAATTTGGATTCTGGGCCTCATCGCCCTCCCTCCAGACTCGGTGAGACTCTTCTGGCTTCGACTGGTTCAGGAGTAACTTCACACCTAATCTATTCTATTCTATTCTATTCTATTCTATTCTATTCTATTCTGTGTCCCAGATGTCTGCGTGGTTGTTCATGCCCTGTGACTCTTCCTTCAAACTTCTGAATGAACTTTAATCCAACTCTCCTTCCACTTAACTTTCCATTTCGAACAGGGTGTCTGCACATTCCTGCAAGGTCTTAAATTAATGTATCTAATTAACTTTTTAAATTCAGTTTAATTTAATTCCTGGGTCTTAAATTCTGTCTTAATCTCTTAAATTCAATGTTTTTTATTTTCTCACTGAACTTTTCTGTCAGGCAAAAGTTTGAGTCACACTCAGACATTTTCACTGTGTTTGACTCGAGGAGGTCGACGCTACCGCTAACCGCTAACTAGCTGCTAACGTACCGGTGCTAATTGGCCTGCTAGCTTTTTGCATCTGCAGTGGGATTTATTGTTCGTTGGTTAATTTCTGTGGAGATATCTGTCTTAAAATCCATAAATAAAAGTCTTAAAAAGTCTCGGATTTGAGTTGGTGGAACTTGGAGAGGCTAAAGACACGTTTGGTTTTTCTCAGAAAGATCCGATAGTTCCTAGATCAGCACTACTTCCACTTCTGCTCTTAATGTATTTCCCCTCAAACATTTGCCTCGGAGTCCCATTAACGTGCGTTGATTTTTCAAGCTTTTGCAGATTAATATGCAAAGTATGCTAATTATAATTATCAGTAATATTCATGCCACGCTATTGAAGTCTATACTTTGTAGCCTGAAGTGTAATTTGTGCATAAAACGAAATTATGAAATATACATTTTGTCTTGAGGAGGATTTTTTTCCTAGAAATGCGTGGTGGGCATTATTAAAACGGTGTGAATGAATTACTGTGAGGAAGTCGTGGTTTTCTGCGTTAGCATTGAGAGGCGCTGTTAGTGATTTATCTGCTTATGCTCCGGCTCACTCCAGGTTGTTCTTCATCATCATTACATCTTCTCTCTAAGAGCTTCTTCGTGGATTTCCCATCGCAGAACAACAGCACTGTCTCAGTCGCTGTTTTTGTCCAATACCTCAAATTCCTTTTTTCAATTTTAATTTGGCATTTCCTTAACCCGGGCTGTAATGTTTCCAATTAGACGAGGGTTATTTCCACAAACCGGAGTCCTTCAGTTGACCTTCGTGCACAAAGGCTTCTTTTCTCACTTTTTCCTCCTTTAGTCACTGTCACCATCATGTGCTGCGTATTTACATGAATAAAGTTTGTAGCTGCCTTCAGGTCAGATGATATGACCCCACTTAATGGAAAACCCTGTAAAAAATAACTTTTATGACCACATATTTATTAAAACATCTTTTATATTGCTTGTAATGTGAGGAAACCACTGGAAACCTCTCTGGTAATGGTTGTACATTGCCTGATTCTGTTTTTGATGTTGTTTATTTTTTCCCGCATGAATATTTCTGCTGTTTTGTGGAAATGCTAATTCCTCGAAAACACCGTTAGCATCTGGTATCGGCACAGTTTACGGCATGAATTATCGATACTTTATGCTCTGGGAGCTAAAAGTGGCAAATTTAAACTACTGGCAAATGAAAATTCAATATTTCTTTTTTTAACTTTTACCTGCTCTATTAAACAAAATATTTCGAAAATATATCGATTTTGTTTTGGACAATTTCCACATTTTGGGGGGGGTCATCAGTCGTTTTCTGTTTTATTGGCCAAATTTGTACCATTTTTGACTCGTGATCAAAATCCCAAAGAAAATAATTTCAAGGGCCACAATTGGCCCCCGAGCCGCATTTTGGACACCCTTGTTTCACAAGATTAATACACTTTTCCCTCCTGTAAAATTCAAACATTTTTCTAACTTTTCCATCACCGTATTCTGTAGATAAAACAATACAGATGAAGTTAAGAAAACAGTTTAAATTCGCTGTTAAATATAATTTAATACTGGGTAAGGACTCGCATAATAAAAACCAAACAGTGAGAAACGTAAACAGTAATGGAGTCAGCCATTGTTTACGTTTACATCCCGTCCACTATCCTTATCCTAAAACTTAATAAAATCACAAAAACATTTTGTTTTTTGGGTTTAACTAGTCACAATAAGCAGTTAGTTAATCACATTGCAATTTCAAACAATTTTAATAATTTATATTTTATTTTTTTTCTCTCTTTCCACCAGAAACTGGATGACAAAAGTCTCCAGTCTGGTGTTTTGGTCTCAACTGGTTTCTGTTTACAGAGACTTTGTAATTAATCTTACTTGTTTTATTTATTTCGGATATTTTAAATATTCTTTGAGAATCTCTTTTTGTATTATTTTGCCATTATCGTTATATTGCTCAAATATGGTCTCAAAGCAACTTTATTATTGATTTCAATAACTTCTGGGACAATTTATCACTCAGTAAAATTATTATTGTGACACGCCATTTTGAGAAAAACTAATATAAAATGTGCCTCAAAGCTTCCAAACTTTACGTTCTGGTATTCTCATCCGTTGTTTTCCTCTCTCCACTAACATGTTTATAACAGCCTGTGATTCACAACATGTTTGTCTTCAGATTGTCAGCTGCTAACGTCGTAGTTTCTGTTTATCTGCTATGTTTGGCTCAGAGGCGTTTTTTCTGGACCCTTTGTGTTGCAGCCGATACTCTGTCGGTGAAGATTACCAAATTTTCCGGTGAAGTTTCTCCCCCTTGGGACGTCATTACTATAAGCCCTTCTGCAATACATCAATTCCTAATTAACATTTGCATATTAGATTGTCAGGGGAGGGAGGGAGGAGGCCTGCGCTCGTGAACTTGTGCTAATTAATTGAAATCAAATGAACCTGGAGCTTTGAGGGCGTGAAGGCGGAGCAGTGAAACGCTTCAACGACGTTTTGGAGGGTTGGACTGGATGAGGGCTGTCAGCGCCGCCCGCTGCGTCTAAAAACATCCACTTGATAGAGACCCGTTGGTGCGTTTCTAACAGTCACCAGGTTTATGTGACCCAAACGCTGCCAGAGGCTGTTTGAGGTTTAGCGTCGAGGTAACCCTAAAATCTAAACTTTAAACATTTAATCAGCTCTAAAAACCATCTATGGCAGAAATTTGGTGATTATTTTTGATTTTCTGTGCCAATCTCAAGGTGTTTTCACATATTATAGTCCAGTAAACCTGTCCACCATTTCCCTGCAGGGGGGAAAAAAGCTGCTTCGTCATTCATGACTAGCTTTGGTTTTAGCTGTTATATTGTTGACAAAATGCATAAAAACAGAAATGTAAAAGAGAAAGGAATGCAGTGCTTTGCTACTAATTGTTAACACTACAACAACTACATAATAAGATCAGGAAAAAGTTTTCATTAAGAAAATAATAGCGAGAAAGAGAAAGGGGGAAGTAGTTCAGTTATGCTAGCTTGACTATGACAACTGTAATATGTAGATGTGCTGTGGAATCCGATGTGTTTCCGTTTAGTTGCAAAAAATAAAACAAAGGCAACCTAAACACCAACACCAATAAAGGAGGTGTTTAAATTCGCTAATAAACGCCTGCAGTGTTAGCTTAGCTAATAGCAGCGGTAGCTAATCTACCACAGCGATCACTGATCATTTATCAGTAATCAAGCCTAAAAACATAAAACTGTAAAGGACTTGCATTGTGTAAGAAATGTTTGAGTGGTTTTGTTCTTTTCGTGCTGAATCCTGATACATGAAGTGGCGTTGTTGTCAGTTGCTATGGCAACGAGTCTGTGTGTAGCGTAGCCGTCACAGACAGCGAGAAAAAGGTGGTTTTGAGTTATTCCTCATTGGTTTTTCTGCGTTATTTTTACCTTTGCACTGAATGAATAACATCAACTCCTCCATCTTTCCAGCTGAAGCTGCGGTGGAAAAGTGAATCTACTCGTTCAAGGAGAACTGGACCGGTTTTATTACGTTTCTAGAAACGACTCAACCCTCTTCATCAATCCAGTCTCCCTCTGCGACAAAATTACATGTTGTGTCAAGTTGAGGCAGAGCAACGCGCTCCGATTATCAACCAATGCGCCGAGTCTTTGACGTTCTTCTGGGAATGCTAATCACTCTTCCATCAGATTTCTCTTTTTTTGGTGACGCTTGCCATTAATCCTCACAGCCTTGTGTGATGAAAAGGCGGCACTCCTTTGAACGTAATTAACTCCCATGATCGCTTTTGAACCTCGCTGAATTGAGTGCTCTGATCGGGAGAAATTACACCAGGCGAGTATTTAATGGACCCACGGGTGTCAATTAATCTGGAGGAGCTTTTCATTGCACTTTCTCTTCATGTCCGCTAACCTGGGTTTTTATTAAAATGCTTTTAGAATCAGCCTTTGCCTTTTGACGAATACAATAACTTCCTTGGTGTTTTGCTTAGCCTGCAGGGCCAGACCTCCGTTACTTTGACTCCAGACCTGATTTTTAAGTTAAATGCTTCGGGAAAAGATTTAGGAGATGGAAAATAGAATTAAACGTCCATCAAACGGAGGGAGAGTTTGTTATTTTGAAATTAAACTGAAGGGCGGTTGGCTCGGATAGCCTGTGGAGGTAAAAAGTCAGACGATCCGATTCAGACATTTAAATCAGTCTTTCAGTCAGGACACAATCAGAGACGTTCTGGTTTTCGCTCTGACCTGTGATGTGCTTTAAAACTCTTTTAAAGTTTATCTAATTGTCCAAACTTTTTGGATTTAACCAAAGAAAATGTGGATTTTAATGTGGATTCCCATATAAAAACATCATATTAAAATTAAATAAGCATGTATGCATGGCTACCTGTTGCTGTTATTGTTGTATCATGTTTATATTGTGTATAGTGGCCCTGTAAATGATAGAAATACGTAATTTCCAGACTTTTCATTGTTTTTAATTTAAGAAAGCAGGTCACGTAAACCTGTGGCGAAAAGGAGATTGTTTAAAATTCATATTTGCCATCACATCTGTAAAGTTATTGTTGATATTTCATGTTTTACCTCAAGTGTTTGTTTACCTGGCACCAAAATAACCTCGGTGTGATTGAAAAATGTATTTACTTGTGGAAAAATCCCGGCCTTATTTCCAAAGGAGTTAGAAACCAGCAACCATAAACTGCAGTCGGTAGTAATGGCTCAGCCAGCATCAGTCAGCGCAGTGATTTCTGTCATGATGCACCATGAGACCAAACTCCTGCAGGAGTCCTGGAGGAGATCTGAAGCAGCGGGTCATTAGCGCCACGCGGCTAACGCTGGCCGAGCCACGAAGCGCCTTAATTAGGCCCCGACTCAGGAGTTGCTCAAAGGCAGTCAGTTAATGGGGACCTTTTTCTTTCCTTTGCTTTGTTTCTGTTTCAGAAACTTTCTGAAGTTTAGCCAGTTTAGTAAACTGGAGATGGACGGCGGCCATGATGGACCCAGTTGGTACCAGTTTGATCCGTTTTAATGAAATGGAGAGATGAAGGCGTCCATTATTACCTCACTAAACACAAAACCGTACCAGGTCATTTTGGTTTTGTTCCTGGAAAAAATATCTTAGTAAACTTGAAAACATATGAGCTTGTTTTAAGTCAATAATTTATTAATATTGATGAAAAATTGCCAGGCAGATTATTTCACTTGTTACAAGACATTTTTCCCATATTGCAAGTGAAATAATCTGCCCATGGAATAATCAATTTTTCATCAATATTAAAGAATTATTGATTTAAAACAGGCTCTTATATCTTTCTGAAAAGATACTTCAAAGTTAATTTGTCTTATTTCTAATGTACTAAAGTATTTGGACAGAAACTCAATAAAAATACTTGGTGATATTTTTTTTTTTGCAGTGTGATGCCCACGTTTTACAGTTTTGCAAATATTTAATTTTATGTTGCTCCGATTTATCTAAATTGATAAATGGTAATGATAATTCTCCCAGGACTAACTAGAAACATCCAATTAGAGCCAAGAGGCAGGACTAAGCGCTGTCAATCATCCTCTGTATAGTGCTGCTCATTCTCATCTGTCATGAATGCTAAGGCTAGTTAGCAAGGCCACTGATAATGGCGGATAAACAGTTTTCCTGTAACTGTACATTGTTTCTCTGCCATTAGCACATTTAGCAGCATGTACATGAGCATGATTGACAGCACTAAGACCCGCCTCCTGGCTCTGATTGGTTGTTTTTGACCGGGAGCAGAGGAGATTAATTTTTTTTTTTTTTTTTTACAAATTATCTGCCTCGTATTAAACGGCTTTAACGTTTTTTGCAAATATATATTAAAAAATTATTCGTGAAATTTACATACTGCAGCTTTCAGCAAATGTTTGTGAACATTTTTGCAGCAAATTTGCAATAAATTCACCTTGGATTATTGCAAAGAAATGTGAAAAATGTGAAATAAACTCACAACTTTGCATTATTTCCAAGAAATGCTGCTGAGTTTGCATGAATCGTGGAAGATGAATTATTTGTTCACTGGCTTGGAGTGAATATTCTGAAACAGCCGAACGATGTAAAAGTGTCTCTAAACGTCTCGAAGGAGCTCTCGATTCTCCCGGATTGAACTGAGCGTTTCTGATGCAGCGAAGAAGAATGCTTTTAACAGATAATTGATGGATATTCACTGGCTCAGCCTCTAATCAGAAAGCGTGGTGGGCATCCTGAGTAATTGATGCATAGCTAATGACTTGGTGATTAATAGCTTGGCATAAACGGGGCTGATTTAAAGATCGGGGAGGGAGACGGAGATCTCGTAACGTTCTGTGACGCGTTCAAAACTGAGGAAGATCGTCGGGAAAACGCTTGATCAAAAGCCGACTTATTAGAGGAAAAAAGCTCGCCACTTGCGCTAATAAGTGCCGGTGTTAATTGGGTTTGTCCAGTCATATGGAGGTTTGCTCTGCGGGAACGAGACAGATAGTTTTCCGTCTCTTATTTGAGAACAAACGCCCAGTGATGGCCGCATTCGGTTTAATGATATGCAGCTGAAGGTCCTCTGGGAATTGGAAAGGTCACGGTTTGGTGGCAGGAGATGGCGGGTTTTCACGCTCCGCTCTGCAAGTGGCAGCGAGATGAAAGGACGCTAATTACTGACATCCTGTTGGAACAAATACTTTTCTTATTCAAATCAGGGTCAAATGGCGTTTCCTCATTAACAAAGAGTCTTTAAAACATGGAGGCAGGTGAGCTGCAGCTTCATCTGAGGACGTGACGGATGGATTTACCCCCTGATGGCCTCCAACCGCTTCACTGGAAAACCTTCAGTCAGACTCATCAATTACTGAGGGAGTAAAATGACTTTGAGCTCTTTTTGGTTCTTTATCAGTTTAAAGTGTTTTTCTATTAACTTCAGGATCTTTTATCAAGATGAATTTTGTCAAGGCTGAGCAACAGAATTATCTATTTACACCTTAAAATGTTTTCTTAAAAGTCCTTTTAAAACTTGTCTGCTGATTTCCTTAATTTTGGGAGACAATTTTTTACCTGTGAAGCCGATCTTATCCGCCGATGTTATCGACCTCGGCAAAGGTTCATAAATCAACCACTGTTTTGTACAGTCGCCCCAATGTTGCCTGTTCAGCAACTTTCTTGATATATTGAGCAACATTTCAGACAAAAAACTGGGATCGGCCAAAATCTGAATCGGTAAGCTGGGTTTTTAAAAATTTGATAATCGGCGATCAGCCAGAAAAATGCAATCGGTGCAACCCAAGAAGGAAGAATACTGAGAAGGAAGGAAAGGGGGACGGAAGGAAGGAAGGGAAGGACACTTGGAACGATGGAACGGAGGAAGTAAGGACACTCCAACGGAAAGAGAACAAAAGGAGCAAATGTGATGGAGGGACACTAGGAAGGACAGAAGGAAGAAAATTCATAGGCTCTTTTAGACGAGGAGAGAGGTATTATAAACATTTAACCTTTTATGTTCATTTCAGCACAAAAATAAGCAGCAACTTACACACGTTGATTGTTAAAATCTACCATAGTTTTGGTCAGGCTACCTCTAGTAGCCGTTTCTAAAATCCACCATAGTTTTGGTCAGGCTACCTCTAGTAGCCGTTTCTAAAATCCACCATAGTTTTGGTCAGGCTACCTCTAGTAG
>CAEGAD010028635.1:0-16723 GCA_903067055.1 Poeciliopsis paucimaculata
TCCCCAACACCTGACGCAGACCTTGTTTGGCCGGGCGACGTCTGAGCCGGCATGTTATGCATATTAGTATCTCTCATGGTATGAGGTAGGCATTAGCTTGAAGGGTCTTGCCTAAGGACCCAGACTGGATTCGAACCCCCTCCCTCTCGGGTGATATACTGATGTCTTATTTATTGAGCTATCCAGTCATATATATATATTTTATTTTATTGTATTTTTTTTTTTGCCATGGTTCTGTCCATGGAAAATTGTGTTTTCCACGATCTGGAAAACAGATTGTGTTGTTGATAAAATACTCAGTAGAAATAAACTGTCCATGGATGTAACAGGAAAACAGGAACTATTGGCTTGTGCTGCTCTTTAATTAAACATTGGTTTTAAACCTTTAACATTTGTTCAGTGACATAATGATGTGGCTCAGAGCTGGATTTCTGTAAAAACCCAAACATAATCTCTTTTGCGTTTTTGTCAAACTAGATGAGACCTTGCTCTAGCCTTGGTCCTGGTCATGCAGTGGACCATATTTAGGTTACATTAATGAAGCACAAATGGCATCACTTGACCGCATATTTTTATCTAACATCCCAAATTAACAGAGGAAGCACTGTGCCTTATGCTTGTCAAGAACACATTTAAAACATCTGCTTTTTCAGCAATAGTTAGGACATAAAATGACAATAAAATATGCAGAGTTCAGTCAGTCAGCCTGTATGGTTCATTTGAATATATTCTGCTCTGGAAGAGAACGTTTAGGTATGAGAACTATCAAGTGATAAGACACAGAGAAGTCCCTCTTTACTGAGAATACATCTTCAGGTCTTTTCATTCTCTTCTCCCCCCAGCCGCCAAGTCACAGTAATAATCATTGACCTGACTTTAAATTATTTCAACAATGTGATTTATTGCATTATTTTCTACCATTTTGATGCCTTTGTTCTGACATTTCTTAACCTGGCTTTGAATTTAAGTCAATATTATCTTTCTCTTCCATGCTATATGTTATGTGTTAGTGACAGAATTTCCTACCAATTATTTAAGTTTTCTTTTTAATGCACCTTGGATAGTCAAAGTAACTAAAAGTAAAAGAGTTCATGTTCCAGGAGGAAGTGAAACATTTGGCTTCAGAAAGGTTCAGGAAGGCAACACAATGTTAAATAGCTCAAAAGGTTCAATTTAAGATCCCCGTGTGGCCATCAATTCACCTGTGTAGATGAAGCTTTTGACATGACTTTAAATAAAACACATTGAAATTCTAAAGCCTGGGGGGAGGGAATCATAAAGGGTGCAAAAATTTATCTCGACAATAAAAAAATGAGCCCCAGTGATCCAAATGTTTAAACTTTTGTCAGTGCAGAAGATGTTCTTCTGCTATGTTAAATTGACTAAAGTCGACAACTATGTGTTTCTATTATGCTGTAAAATTTACAGTACATGTAAGCTGATTGGTGTATTTTTATTTGATTTGAATAACACAGATCTCAGTGCTCTGTTAATTTTTAGCTGCTTTAAACTGGAGGCATTTTTCTGATTCCATTAAGGAGATTCCCAACCACAACATAATCTGATGTGTCAGACTCCCTTTAACTGAATTTATCTCATCTTGCTATTATCTGCATATGTTTGGAAACATCTATACTGTATATCTCTACTTTCGCTCTACCCTCTGGTCCCTCCATTCTCTCTCCCTCTCTCTCTCTTACTGCACCAGTGAAGCAGATGCCTTTGATGCCATGCTACAAATCATACATTTAGCTTTTCATCAATATTTCATCTATCTATCCTTGGCTATGCTCTTTCTAGCTCGGTAAATCATGGGAGGAAGCTCAGGGATGTTGGAAGACATTTGACTCAGAACAGTGAGGAAAACAAAAGGCTAAGGTCAAACCTTTTGCTTATGAAAGCTGGATTAGGGCTGCAGACTGATATGTAGGGTCCTTAATGGGACACAGCAGGTCAACAGGTAATTTTCATTGAGCTCAAATCCACATAGAGGTAGGTAGGCCTGTTGCAATAAGCAATAAATAAATTAGTTGCATTATAAGTTAAAATGAGCTCAATACTTTTCATTTGCATGATTTGTCGTTTTTCTCTTTCTTGCTTTCTACCAAAAACTGGTTGACAAAAGTCTTCAGTCTGATGCTTTAGTCTCATCTAGCTCTTTCTACCTGGATTCTGTAAACAATTTTGTTTACAGAACCTGACTTCATAATTTATTTTACTTGTGTCTGTTGTTTCGTTTATTTTTTTGCATATTTAAAATTTCTTCTAGTTATAGTGTTAAATGCTCATTACAATTTAAAGTTTATTGGTCTTTGAGGATGTGTTCTTGAATTACTAGTTTTCAAGGAATATGATCATTTTCAAGTTATTTTGTTAATGAAGATGTGACACATATAGCATGTATTTGTGTTCAACTCCTTAACCCTCATACTCCAAAAATAAGATAATTTACCTGGAGAATTCGTGAATCAGAATCAGCCATTAAGTCTCTGGATCCCAGTGTAAAGCCATCTGTTTTATAAATGTATGAGAGGTTTCTTAGAGACCATGGGACATATCAGACAGATCAGAGACAATATATGGGGAAGTTATATATTGGAGGGTTATGTCAAAGACAGCCATCAAATGTTCACTTTGCAGTTTGTCTCAAACCACGTGGAGGAGACAGTATACAACGCAGAAAGAACTCTGATCAGTTGAAACCAAAGAATAAATATTTTGACTTTTACTATAATGTTACATTCAATAAGAGTGTTATTCTACAAGACATTGTTTTCAGAATAATGTTATGGAGAAACAGTATTACATCGTTTGATGTGCTGAGCATGTCTACACATCACATTTTTCTGTTTGTTTTTTTTTTTTTTTTGTAAAAACACACAACTACTCCCTACATTCTCCTTATCATTCAAATAAAGTTCCAATGTATCTTTCACTGAAGGTACATGGCATTCAAAAATGAAGATGAATACAAGACACTGACAGTGTAAATGAAAATGTGGGTGGGGGGAGTTTCAGATTTTTTAGATTTGATTCAAACTTTAGTAAAGGCACCATGAACATTCACACATTTTAGTTTAATTTGATTTTAGGGGTTTTTTTACAGTTTCAGAACAAAATTTAATTTTCCTTTTTCTTAACATAAGCTTGTTGAGGTGACTTCTGCCAACAGTACAAACATACTCTTCTTTTAAACAAACTTGAGAAGAACCTCTTACTTTAGATAAAAAGAAGGCACTAAATTGTTTCTGGATAATTCCCCTTCCTCTGCAGCTCACTCTGAGCGAGCAGAGGAAGGGTGTGCTACCAATTTAAAGTGGAGCACACAAGCCTTCTTTAACAAGGAGATTCTAACAAGAAAGAGGACAAAGGTGTAATAAGGGAGACTGCAAAACAGAAACAGATTGAACATTTTAACAAGAAGGAGCCACATTTTTAAAAAAAATTTTTACAACAAAAGTAAAATACAAAACAGCAACAGCAGTCTTGCTGTTTTTCTAATTCTCATCTTGCACTTCACCACATTTTGGTTAATGTTATATTTTTTCCTTTCTCATGGATTGTACTTTGCACTCCTGACTGCTCTTTTGAGATTGGCAGTGGGTCAGAAAGTGGTAAAATAAATAAACCTCAAATGATTTGTAGCTTTACACATTTATATGAGTTTACTCTGTTAATAAATGCATCATAAAACAAAGGAAAAAGTCAGTGTTTGTCAGCATGTAATATTTTCAGTGAGTGTGTGCAGACATGGCATGTCATCCAATAAATGTGAAATTCATCACAGAGCAATTCTCATTTGCACAGAGATGGTGGGATATTTTATATTTCCAAGATAGTGGAAGGTATCTTGGAATATACCTTCCACTCCATGATTGACAAATATGTATTAGTATTGTCTCAGATGATCTGTGACAGACTTTGGTCCTCAAGTGGTAGCACTGCTGCCTGGCAACAAGAAGGTGCTGGTTCATAAAGTAAAAATAAAGAATATGAAAAATAAATTGAACTCATTTAATCTCTGTGGAGGATTTTTTTTGTTTGTTTTGTTTTTTTTTTTGACGTCAGAAGCTACACAGTCCCACGTCTAATGGGAAGGGTGGAACAGTCAGAGGCACTCATGCATTCACATGGAAAAAAGCACAAACTGCTGCTTCATGGTAAAGAGTTGCTGTGTAATTGACTGCACGAATAGATTTTGAAAGAACTGAGGCAGAAGTCTTTCACAGACTGCTGAAGGGTAAACAAAGCAATATGTCGAGAAACAATGTGACAAAGTCAGTCTTCAAAGAGTTATTCCAAAATCTGAGCACTTTTTGGTTTATTCATGTCAGCTTGCAGCACATATTTCTCTGAGAGTCTGATCACAAAGACAAACTTAGAAATAAAATTAGACAAATTGCTACATTCCATGTCATGGCTTCACACAGAGAAGCCATATGCCACAGCACTGTCCCCACAGGCATGTTAAAAAGTATTTGGCCCTTACTGATTCCATTTGTTTTGCTTTCTTTCTCTCATACATAGCTGTTTTTGTCTATCACTAATTGTTAATGTAACAAAATGATGTTGTGAATAAATACAAATATGGAATTTTTAAATGACAATTTACTGGGATTTTAAGATGGTGAGTTCTAAATTAACTGTCCATTTGTTGGATTGTCAAACAGACCACGTAAGTCAAAGAATCTCAAAAAGCAACACTTAATGTTTTCATCCAAAAGACTCAGGAATAGTAGTTTAAATCTAACAGTCTGAAAATGGTTGCTAAGCTATGCGAGGCTTTGGGGCCTCAGCAAAACAAAAAGAGTTGCTTTAGTTACCAATTGAGAAACTTACTCCAACAAGTGCATCAACAACAAAGAAATCCAGAACAAGACTTAAAGCTCAGCAATTAAGTTGTGTGTTAAAGATTAGAGCAGGTGAATTCAGTACAGACAACCTCTGCCTGCTCGAGGTTCAGTACTTGCAGAGTCACCTATTTGAAGATTTTCCTTGGAGATGCAACTGCAAATTATTTGTACAAAATTTGTTTATTTGCACATTTTTTCGTGAAGCATTTAAGGCATTTAAAAGAAAATACAGCTCAGGAAACTGAAATTTCCAGTTTCCTGAATGGTGTTTGGTGTTTGCATCCATATGAATGGATCCAGAAGTACCATTCATATGGTACACCGACATATTCAAATATATTGGTGTTTGCTGTACCCCAGAGAGAAGATTTTCATTGTACATATAAGTGCATACTATAACTGAATATGTTTGAACTATAAAAATAAACAGTTAGCGACATTTCTCAAGTATTTCTGAATTTCAGCTGTTGTGGGTGGTTGTGGTCCATAACCCACACGACTACCAATGGGCGTGAGATAGTTCCAAACTGAAAAATATTGAAGAAAATTTCAAAGAAAAGTCTATTTCAGATTTGGAAGAAAAATATCTTGATGTTCTCCAAGAGTAGATTAATACTTGAGCACCTGGATGACTAGCTTTGGCTGATGAAACCATGAATTTTGTTCTGTAGCAGAAAATCCTCATGGAAAATGCTTGGTCATCAATTTGAGACCTTTACTAATGCTAATGCACAATACATGCTATACAGTGAACCCCTGTCTGTTCGTGGCTCAGTGTTTGCAGATTCCTAAATTTTCTATTTCTGAATTTTTATGTGGAATGTGACACCAACGTGGCAGAAAATATCTTTTTGTTGTTGTTGTTGTTGTTTTTTTCCCAGTTTTCCACAGAGCATGCGGTAGACACTCTGTTGGCAGCCATTTGCAACACAGCTAATACATTGAAACATTTCATTTTAACATGCTGTATTTTTAAACAGCTTTTCCATGCAAAGATACATCAATTTGTTTGAATTTAAAAAAAAAAAACATTACTGATGAATGGGGGAGTAATGTAGAAGAGTCATTTCAAAACATTTTTCTCTTAGTGTTTCCTCAGGTTGTCTTTCTTCTATTATATTTGATGGTCTGCCACGTTTAAAAAAGACACATAAAATCAAAATCAAAAGAAATCTGTAAGGGGGGAAAAATACTTTCTTACATCACTGACTTCTTTATTCCTGTTAAACAGGTTGTATCACTTGTTCCATTTATTGTAGCACCAGCTAAAGAATGTACTCTCTCACTGCAGTTCACAGATAGATGCCTTCAAAAGACTTCTTATCTAAGGAGTTGTGTTCAAAGTGTAGGCTTTGTTCAGAAAAATGTGTCCCACATCCAATTAGCTGCTGGTTAAACGCGAAGCACCTGTGAAATGGATCTACGTGTTCACAAGTGCGCTTATTATTAAGTCATTAATTTCAGTTTGTAGCCAAAATGTTTCTGTGTGATTATTGGAGCACTGGCTGGATGACAAATCTTTCTCATCAGTCTTCAGGCTTGGCAGCTCAGCAGTTCCTCCACTGGTCTGTAGATAGAACAGGAAGTGTCTATGAATTAGATGGGTTTTTTAAAATTTATTTTATCAAATGGTTTCAATTCCAAATCTGAACTGTTAGACTGGAAAAGGAAATGTTGCACATTTTTCTGACAACTCAAAACCATCACCATTGTCAGGGTACCATTTTTATTTCATTATTTAATGATACAATTCTATCAAAGAACATTAAACAGTGTGTCTCCAGAGGTCAGACCTTGAAATGCCTTCAGGCCTAATGTCCTCTATCTACTTCTTCAGGGCAGGAAACCTGTGGAATTTATTAGCTGTTAATTGCTCTGAAGAATACAGCAACACTTTCATCAACAAAGTTTTCATAGCTCTACATGTATGAAAGAATTAGAGAGATCCAAAGTCAAAAGAATATATAAATAGTGTGTATTGACATAACTGTGGGTATTGTTTTTACAACTGGGAGTATCTGGTTTTCCTACAGCCTTCTTTTCCATCAGATCTCAAAATGGTAAAGTTTACATCCCGTACTCCAACGTCTCTGTGTGTGGATTCATAATTATAGAGAAGTGGGAAAAGCAAACGAGGTGGATTAAGCAATGAATATAAAGCACCAAAACTTGGAAAAAATGTGCAGTGCTAAGGTAATTCAAGGAACTCAGAATTTTCAAAATTGAAGACTTCTTGTGCTAACATATGACCCAAGTTACTCTGACCACTTCTTTGTTTTAAGTTATTGAGGAAAGGCCTCTTCAAGATACCACAGGAGAATAAGGGATTTCTCAAACATGTATAAAATGACATCAAAACTTGTGTGTTTTTTTATGAGGGAATAACATTATGATATTATGGAAAACTGAAAAAAAAAAAAAAAAATTATATTATACTCTTCCTTATTAGACATAATGGTCTTGTGCTGGTTGGCAGAAATAAGCACAAATTGTCTGGACCATTCGTCTTTAAACTGCCGGTTTTTGTTGTCCATCTTGGCGAACTTGGAGCATAACTACACCAACTTCTGTTTTCTGAAAGCTGTTTTCACTGATGCGTTCATCTGTCTGACCCAGTAACAACCTATTGATTGTTGTCACGTCTTTACCACATTCAAGCAAAACCAAAGTCCTGATTCCCTGTCAATCCAGTGAAATGCTACAATTGTAATGCCAAGACATCACATGTGGAAAACAGATATATGAATGTACATCTGTATCAAGCTAATCAAACTGTCGGGCTAAATAAATCCACATACTGCCTACTGTTTCCTGTCAGTAGAGTCAGTCTCCTATAAAGCTAAATTCTGTTTTAAAAGACACACATTAACATGTGTAGCATTCACATTTACTTCCATATACTCAGGATGCTGCAGGTGATGTCATCATCCTCTCCATGTTCAGGTCAGTTCTCAGTTTCAGATCATGGATAGCGTTCACATTCAAGTTATGACCAAAAAACCTCAGCGCTAAGGAAAAACATCTTAGTACCTGCAATGTGATGGTAGCCTATGCTTTTCATGAAGGACAGCCATGTTGGGGAAAGAAGCCTTTATTATCTGATGGCATTCTAGTTGAACTGAAATAGAATGATCAGTTTGTAGCTGTAAATATTACTTCTTTAATGGCTCTAAGTGTGTGCAGAGGAACCTTTTACCCTGTCATGATCATGTAAGAATGACTTTACCATGCATTCACATTTTCTTACCACCAGTTTCTAAATTGAATTTGTACAAGTAAACCAAAAATATTTGTTTCTATGAAAATGATTTTGATTCCTAAGCTTAGGCAAGACAATATCCTTGAAGTGACAGCTCTGAAAGCACCGTGTTACATTATTCCCATTCTAATGAACCTCCCCTGGGTGGAGCAGCTGTCTGAATAGGCACAGTGGGGAAGCTAACATACGAGTCAGGCTTTTCCCATAGTTTAAAAATATTTTAAGAAGTTGCCGTCATTAAACACCTGACATAACTGCGATCAGCTTCACAATTTGGATGTAATTTCTACTCTTACCCATGCATCAGAGGCATTCATTTGGCATCCAGCTTTCTCCTGTGTCGTTCTTCCTTCTTTGTGACTAATGGTTGGAGCTGCTCCTTCTGGCAATTTAGTGAGAAAATCTTTGCTTGGGTGGAAAAGGTTTCAGTGCAGCCTCAAACCTAATCTCTGCCTGTTGTTTGTACTTCAGTCAATAGCGTCAACAAGAAGGTCTGACTAATTCATTTCTTTTCTTCTAAAGTGACTGCAGGGTCAGTGAGCACAGTTATAGCAACAATACCTCATCAATCAAGTACAACTTTTACACTTTAATATGGCAGAAGATTAAAGGCAGACTGCTTGAGAGAAAATCAGCCTGTGTTAGTGGATTAGCTTAACTGGTTATTGTGAAATGTGCTAACATGTTCTAAATGATCACATCAAACAGCAAGATAAACAATCAAATTGTTCTCCAAGTTGTTTTTCATTAATCTACAATATATAAAAGGAGATTGTTTTGGCTTCAAATTGATCTTATTACTAAAAAACTGAAATCAAGTCTGACAACATAATTTGTCATTTCTATTAACCATAACCTTGATTTGGTTGTTGCAAATGGTAGAGAAAAAATCATGTTTTTATTAAATAATACGTGCCACAAAATAGAAGAATTAGAACCACTCAGTTTCATCATTATATTTTGAAACAGAAAGCTGCTTCAAAAGAAAGACTGCTTCAGCATTGAACTGCATTGATAAAGTCAATGGGCTGAATAAACAGCAACAACAAAAGGAGAAAGTTTTCTGCCAGCTGAGGAGAAACCCAACACACGGGACACCGTGGCAAATCACAAGATTTAAAGATTTTTCAAATGTCTTGTGTGACGTCCCTAGCCTGTGTGCATACGTCTGCCTCTACTAGCGCCAAATTTCACATGCAGGATTTTTGCTGCAGGGCGACAGTCACCTCATTGTACAAGTTCCATAACCCTTCTGTTATGTTCCGGATCAAATTGGCCCGTTTTAAAGTTAAAATATTTTTTCAAAATAGTTGGAAGAATTTTTTTTTGCATGAAACTTTTTCTATTTGTCTTAATAGGTGGTCTCTACATATAAATTGAACATGTATTAATTTTATACATTCGTACCACCCCCTGCGTCTACTTTTTACATAGAAACTGTTCGGGTCACTTTGACCCTTGCAGCTCTGAACCATATTGCACCACACACACACGCACGCACACATACCACACCAGACACATTCATGCACCTGCACACACACAAGCCCACTTTCTCACTATTCTCTTTACTTCACTAGGAAACTGCGAGAAAGCAGGTGTTCATAGAACTTTTGACAGGAACAGGAAACTCCACCCACACTGAGTGGACACTCAGTAGAAGTGGGGAAAACATAAATACTCTCTGCATGACTTTTCTTACACCTTTGTCACTAATGACAAGGGTGTCAATGGTCGGGAGATGCTGGTGCCTATCTCCAGCTAACATTCCGGGCGAGAGGCGGGGTCACCCTGGACAGGTCGCCAATCTGTCGCAGATATTGTGATTTGATTAAAAAAAAAAGAAGTGAACATACAAAGAAAACTACTCTAATGTGAATTTAACATAACAAACCTATTGTTCAAAAAGCAATTTCTGGTTGAGTCTTATTTCCACTCAGGCACTCATACAAAAGCCTTTCTCTTCACATTCCCTTGTTTACAAAAAAAAAACAGCAAACCCCCTTTCCACCAAAGGCAACCTACATTTGTAAGTGAAATATCTGTGCAAGGATAAGCATGAGGACTACAACAACAAGACAGCAGAATGACATAGTTTCTTTCCCCTGTCAGCTCCATTTACAGGCACTTTGGTGTTTGTCTTGTCTCCTTACCAATATGTACTCTGAACACTCCCTGGACATACAAACTCTGTTGAGAGAGATAAAAAGACATTTGGCACATGGAGGCAAGAACACAACGTCTGTGAGAAAGAGAGAGAGAGGGAGATGCAGCAAGGAGGAAAAGAGAAGAAGGTTGTGAAACAATGAGGGTGAGGAAGTGAGAAATGACAAGGTGAGTACTCGGCAGAGTGAAGTGAAGAAGATTACATAGAGTGAGAGTGGAGTCAGACAAAGGCTGCAGCTTACCTAATAGAAAGCTGGCTGCGCCTGCCAGACATTTTTATTTGTTTAGTTTACAAAAGCAGTTCAATTCAGAGGTATTGGTGGCTAAAGGTTGTTAAAAAAGGCATATATATATATATATATATATATATGCAACCCTTGCTTAAATCCTTGTCTTTGAGGTTTTTCATTCTAGACGTTATTAAATGAAGCAATGAACTGTAATTATAAACTTATATGATGATTTCAGGTTTAATATCGACCTGCTCTCTAATGTTCATAAAAAGCAATACTATTTGCAGTATTGTGCTGATGCTGCTCAAGATCTCAAGGACACACACAAAAATGTAGAGCGGCAGACTATTGAACACTGCTTTAAAGCTTCAACAAGCCGTTCAGGAGATGATCAAATGTCAAAGATTATAGCTCAAGAAATGAAAAAACTAAAAATTTCAAAAAAGACTGTCAATCATTCAAAAACTCATTTAGGGAAGCTACATGGAAGTGTTTCCCCTTTAACTGTGATGCAAATGCAGCTTCTGTCGCTTGGAGCTAGTGTTTATTACAAACCATCCCAGACATACGTCTTCAAACTGTTTTAATGAGTTTTATTTCATCAGAACCTGCAGGGTGATACCAAAGAGGGATGTTAACCCTGGAGGGATTAGAGCAGGGGTCCTATCACCCTGCAACTGCCTCCAACATGCCTGAGTCAAAAGGTTGACTTCCCACAGTCTCTTGGCTTTGCAGAGTCCTGCTAACAAGCCATTGATTTGATCCAGGTGTGTTTGAGAAGGACTGCAGATGGTTGCACTCTAGGACTGGACCTGGAACTGGATTAG
Organism: Poeciliopsis paucimaculata; assembly: GCA_903067055.1. Lineage (NCBI taxonomy): Eukaryota > Metazoa > Chordata > Actinopteri > Cyprinodontiformes > Poeciliidae > Poeciliopsis > Poeciliopsis paucimaculata. Next base: position 11,336 of record CAEGAD010028635.1, read on the forward strand.
AGTAATTTTAGCCTTGGTAGGAAAAGGGATGAGGGTTAACGTCACATAGTTGAAGTCGTGTGTGAAGATTACGTCATTTTGTTCTCAGCCTCATCTAATCCGACTTTGACTGTACCATTTAATGCCTGCTTTTTGTAGTCAGTTTCATCTTTTGATTCTATAAGAAAACAGATGTACAGTTATTTTCATTTCTAATTCCCTGATATAATTCAGAATTCATTGTTTCATTAATAATGACAGGCCGTCCTGGTCCAAATGCAGCTAAATAGGGCCAAACTATTTTAGCAGCAGCACGTGTTTCACAGATGGTCTAATGCTCTGCTGCTGTAATGCAGCGTTTTCTTCACACCATGGAGCTGCATCCTTCTCATCCTCACCATCTTGTGTCAACAGCAGCTTTTTACATAAAATGCTCAAATAAAGTTGTAAGCTGAATTAAATTAAGAGTAAAACATGAAGTTCCATTTTTAACAAAATTGTTAAAAATGAACTACTGTATAAAATTAAATACACTTTTAACTATTGGTTCCTGAACATTTTTGTTGATAATTATACATTAATTTGACTGAATAAGAATATGGTATTAAATTTGGCTTATCTGTATCATTCCCTTTTTCGATTTTCAAACAATAAAAAAATTAAAAGCATTTTTTTTTTTTTTTTTGGAAAATGATTATTTTAAAGATATTTAATGCTCTGTTTTCAAATGTTAATGCGTCTTTCAATTTGAATGTAGGCAATGGAAAATGGGGAAAAAATGTTTTATGATTTATAGTCAAAGAAAATAAAGAGAAGCCAGTTCCTACCAAATTTTGACATTTGAGTGATTATGTAAAACTCAATTTCAATTAAAAATAAAGTACGTTTGTATAAATCAGACGGGAAAATAAATTGCATTTATTTTTGGTCAAATGAATAAATAAATAGATAAGAAGATAATCAATTCATAAAATACATGAATACTTTTGTTTGTGATGACAGCGTGATTTAAAAAGGGCTCTCATACTTTTTTGGCAAGCATTTTACTTTTTTCTGCTCACACAGTGATTTCTTTTCAAATGACTTCACACAAAAAACAACTGATCAGAATCAGTGTTGGTGCTGATTCCAGACATTTCCAGAATATCAAATCAGAGTTCAAAATGAAGACGCTCCAGAAACATAAAATGAGTGTGAATGTGTTGCTGTTTTACTCTTGCTTGCCTGTGTAAATTATTTCCTTAAAAAAGCCGGTGTTACCTTTCTAATTCACTTGCTCTGACTTGTAATGTTGAGAGTCTAAGATTCTTTCCCCATACTCCTTCCCTCCTTCCTTCTCTTCTTCTTCTCCTATTTGTCTGTCTCTTTTTTGATGACCTGAGAGGCAGTGGCCAATGAAAGACAAAAGGTAAAATTGGTATGGATTTTCTCACTCAGCCAACCATCCCTTAGATGATTAAGTAGTTCATCAGGCAGAAATATAGAATTCTTCCCGGCGTGCTCATCGACCTGTCCTATAGATACATTAAAATGTCGGCAGGAAATCGTTGCAGAATGCACTGCACTACAGATAGAGTGCGAGCTTCTCTGCTTCGATTGATCTCTGTTGCATCTTTTTGTGCCTGTGTGTTGAGAGTTGCAACCCCAAGAGCCTTGCTCAACACATACGAGTCATCACACACATATAAAATCAAGACTGATGATGGAGGCTCTTGAATGTGTTGTTAGAGGGGGATTTTTTTTACTGCAGTTTGAAACAGTTTAGTGTTACTTAAAACAACATTTATGTACAGTAGCTGCTCTTTTTTTAAAGAAAATCTAGCACATTACATTCTACTTTTTACACAGTTCTGTGCTAGCAGAATTAAAGCGCACACATCTCCAAACAGCATATGAGACTTACCCAATGACTATTTGTATGCTGGTAGGCCTATCAAAAATCTTTAAGGAGGAAAAAGATAACTCAAAAATCATCGGCTCCACAGAGGCAGAGGTGCTAAAAATGAGGTGAGCACGGTGTAATCCTAAAATGGGCCGCAACGCCTTAGGATTCATGGCTAACATGACGCAGCATTGGAATAGAACTAAGAAATACTGCCACCTGGAGTCACTTAAACCCAATAATTTTGAGTGTTTTTGTAGAAAATTTGGAATAAATGCATAAATATAAATTAACGTTTAAAAAAAAAAGTGCAGACCAGGAAATTTGTTTCCATTTCCACTATTGCTAAAAACTGTAGGGATTGATATTGATTCTAAATGTGATTCGAATTTTCTCATACCATAAAAGTAATCTGGAAACTATTTAAAATGCCAACAACACCTTTAAAAAGTAATACAGAGGTTGCAAATGTAAAGAAGCCCCCACCTCCAGCTCACCCTAAATCACCCTGTAGCAAAACAATTAAATAAACAATTAAATAATTCCAGCCTAGTTTGTAGTCTAATAAATGATTATGACCACGCGGGCATGGCCATAATGCCAATTCTTCTACCACAACCGCTTGCATAATCTCTATAAGCCTAATACCCTGTGCTGTATATCACACTGATTATGACAAAATAAATTAAATCCTTCCAGTTTGTTGGTCCTCCAGATGGAAATCAACTGCTGAAAAACGTCCAGTTGAAAGAAAAGGTCTCTTTTAATCTATTTAAGGCCACTCTTTATCAGTTGGTAAATAAGGTTTTTTTGGGGGGGAAGTGCCTTCATTAATATCAATTTGTATTTTAGTCCTATTTTCACTTTTATGGTTGTGTTTGATTCTTGTTATACTGTTTATTAGAAATATTGTATTTTAATTTGTTTTTGGTATCTATTATTTGTAATTGTCAGTGTGCTGCTGCCAGTTTTGGCCATGTCGCTTTTTAATCTCAATGAGAAATAAATAAAACTTACATACACAAATAAATATATAGGTGTGCTCATGGATCAGGAGTTAGAGAACCAACTCGAAGGTAGGCAGTTCAATTCCCAGACACCCCGCATGTGAAGTGTCCTTGGGCAAACACTGAGTCTCACAATAACCCCTGATGTGATCATCACTGTGTGAATATGTGTGTGAAAACAAAGAGACAGGGTCCATTTATATAAGCGAGTACCAAATCTAACGCCTGCTGGATGGTGTATGTGAATGGCTGCCTGAGAATGGCATTATACAACTCTGTTAATTTAGCTCAAGGTTAAAAAGCAGAAATAAACAACCTTTACAACATGGCAGGTGGACACATTTTAAGCTTCTGAACAATAAGAACCTGGTTTGAGGAAAATAGATTGTGTCAGGATACATTTGGTAAAGATAAGAGCCAGAAATAGACATCAGAAGAAGAGTCCCTCCAGAACACTAATTGTTTGTCCTTTTTTTCACAACTCTAATTTTTAAGGGACACCTAGCTTTGATATGTATGTATGTGAAATATATAACCCAAATCTGTTTGAAGCAAAGAGAAAAAAAACCTCAAGAACAAGTTTCAAAGAAATATAAGAAATGAAAGCCTTACAGACTAGTTTAATTTCACATTTCTTAGTATTGAATCTGAGTATTACAGACTTATGTTCTGCTGAATCTTGTTAGATTTTTTTTTCACACTGTAATCATCAGAGCCAGTTAATAAAGACTTAGTGCAAGAGGATTGACTCAGTCAGTGAGCAATACATTAATATGTGAGAAATTACGCTGTTTTAATGGTCCCAAGATGTCTTGGTGCTTGGATGGTAATCTGAACAAGGAAGAGAAGAATCAGGAGTGGGTCATTTTCTGTTCAGATATAGAAAAAAATCATAACTGGAATCTTAAAAATGTCAATACCCAATTCAGTTTGGTCCACAGTGCAAAACAGAACTCTCTAAAAGTTTAAAATCTGAAGTTGAAAGAGCTTGTCCAGTGGTAGAAAAGTACAATTGGTTCCCATTAAAGAGTTTCTGTTAGAGATTTTCTGATCAGTAATTGGGATCAGATCAGGACATCCTGCTCATGGACGTTTTTTAAAAGTAGAACAGGAGTCAGACCTTCTAGCTATCAGGCTCTTCTCCTCTGAAGCCATCTCCAACTTTTTATCTATTTTGTCAGTCTTTTTGTCAAAGGAAGACAGTCTGCCCTACTTTTCAGACTCTGCTTTGAGGTAAAAGTTTTCATTTTGATGAAGCTCGTAGTTAGAGTCGTTGAGGTAATTCTGAGCTGTCTCTATAGTTATGACATTAAAGATTTAGGTTGTTGGATCATACATTGCCTTATTGTGCTTACTCTGTTAGTTTCTCCTGCTACTCTCCAGTTGTTTATGTGTATATTCCACCATTCACTTTATGTTCCCTCTGTTTTTCTCTAAATGCCTGTAAATCTGATACACAAGCAACAGTGAAGTATGACAAAGTTGTTTCTCTTGGCCCACTGCAGATTAAGCTATTCAAGCCTAAAATAGCATCTCAGTGCTAAACATGTAGCATCAGCACAGATGTTATCAATGTGAATGTCAACGTCTACAGTCCACATTTCTAAAGAAGCTCCATGAATGATGAGGAGTTCCTGAAACTCTGGAAAGATGAAAAGATAGAACAGAACTTTGCACTAATCTGATGGTTGAATAATCTGAAGAACAGATTAGAAACAATACATATATTTTATTTTAAGCTTATACGTCTGAATTAGTCAGCCACTTAGCAGCTCTAAAGAGTTTTTGAATTAAAATTGTTGCTTATTTTATCAGTACACATTTTTTGATTAAATTGTGATTAACTACAGGCCCTGAGATTAACTCGACGAAAAACCTGAATTGAGTCCCACCTCTATTTTTTTCCGTTAAAAAGGCCATCTTCCTTTCTGTCACCGAGGACTTAAACAAGACAATGAATGCAATATGGCAGTGACTACTGAACGACTGAGTTTCCTTTGCTAGAAAACATTTCAGCCCTATTAAATTGAATGGTTTTGCATTACAAGTAGTATTAAATTGAAAAATGTGTAATTAAATATAAATATATCCACATTTGTTGTAATCAGCACTATGCGAACAATAAAACATTATTCTAGTAAGTGATTGACATTGCTGTCAAAACTCACCAAAATCATAATACCTGGTGTAGGTGCATTGCCTATGATATTGTTCACCACCAGTGAACCAAGAAGCTGAAACCTATCAGACCCACTCTAAAATTTACAGCATATATTCAGCCAGCAAAACTGAATTTATAATTTGAAAATGGAAATATGGAAATTCAGGTTTAACAGCAGCACAGCAAAGGTAAGTGGAAGCATGCAGATTCATACAAAGAAAAAAAATATATGAGAGTAAGATTAAGAATCTATATATATATATATATATATATATATATATATATATATATAAAGTACACACCAAAAGTTTTGACAACTATTTTAATTCAAACAGTTTTCTTTATTTTAATTACTATGA